>BQNB010033962.1:37025-51940 GCA_026074375.1 Tanacetum coccineum
CCAAACTTGTGTCTTATGTCTTGTTTATCCACGTGACTCCAAACTTATACTGAACCAAGAAGTATAAGTAGACCGCAACCTCTTGAAAGAATCCTCAACTAGATGAGACACTGAGCACTACAACGTAACTCCTTTAAGTGATAGCCAATGTGCGCATTGAGCATCATAAGAAAAATCACACATTGCTAGATTCTTCAAGTCTTCGTCAACACCATATAAAACGAACAAGTTATCTTTAAAGTGTAACACCCACTTTAAGATATGATAAGAACACGCACCTGTGAAACTCAACTACAACATCAAATAAGTGATAATCAATCGTCTTCGTAATCACATCTTCAATAAATCCAAAAACAGCCTTTTTCAATTTAATTGAATCTTTGTCCCATCCGAGAACCAAGCTGTGTGTTATCCGTTATCGCATAAGGCTAGCAGTACAAACTCATTTAATACTAGCAGTACTAACACACGAAGCAGTAGCATTAAACACGAACCAGCAACATAAATAATTCGTTAAGCCCGAGCAGTAGTAATATCAGTTGACAATACAAATCATCTTTGGGCAACACAAAGTACCAACGAGCAACATTAACATCTCGAATTACTACTAGTAGTATTATCACAAAGCTAGCAGTAGTAAATTTCTTGTAAGCCCAATGCTAGCAGTACTAAAAAGCATGTAGCAGTATTAAGTTTACCTTTGCTCGTTCAACAAATCCTCATGTGTCGTCCTTAGCACTTAGTACTGTTGTAAGTAGAAACATTCCATGAATTTACTTTGGCAGCATTAACCAAATACACAAGCAGCACTAATGTTCCTCCGTTAATAGTATGATCATCCCATGTAGCAGCACTTACCAATTACTACAATGCTTCTGAGCAGTATAAACAAACCTTGTGATCCTAGATCAAGAGCCCCGAGGCTCTGATACCAATTGTGGAGATCTTTTAAGCCCATCTAGGATATGTTTTACAGATAATATAAATATGCACAGCGGAATAATAAGAACAGTATATTATCAAACAAGGTTTTATTATCATACGTTTTCACCTTGACCCAAATCTATACTTTGGAACTACTAACTAACTATTAGCTAAATAACTATTAACTAACTAACTACTGTATGTAC
The DNA here is from genome assembly GCA_026074375.1 of Tanacetum coccineum. NCBI lineage: Eukaryota > Viridiplantae > Streptophyta > Magnoliopsida > Asterales > Asteraceae > Tanacetum > Tanacetum coccineum. The sequence goes on from BQNB010033962.1 coordinate 38,156, forward strand.
ACACATGCACACGTTTACTAGACTCTCATTGGGAGAGCTCTATGTTTCTGGATGCACTAAACCTATGTCTATGATCTCTTTATATAGGGAAAGATCAAGACTTACAAAGAAAACTAATTCCAGTCAACAATTATATTAAATACTTAGTCAATGTATTTAATATGGTTGACTAAATAATTAGGAAACTAAATCAGCATTAATCTTCAAGTTGTAATTAATCCATGCCCGGGAGAACTTAATCACCCATTGTCAGGAACAACCATCTTTTTGGAGACATGCTTTTCTCATATTGAAAAGCGGGTTGCAGTCAGAAATAACTACAAGCCTTAAAGACATGTTTTGAAAAGTTTGAACTTCCATTCGAGCTTCATTTAAAGACCCGTGTCATTATTGAATGACATTTCTAGGACCGTAAATGTTATCGATAAACGGAAGACATGTCTTGAAAAACTATTTTTGTTATTTTCTATTTTCTGATTTTTATGGTTTTTATAGGATTTATATGCAAATCTTAATCTTTTAACTTTCTTTCTTTCTTTAAACAGCCTTCTCTTAAATTCCAGAATTTAAGTTGTTAATTTTTATTTTCTTTACATTTTAAGCTTCATAATTCTAAAAATTTCATATTCTTAAACCCAAGCTAAAAAAATATTCATTTTTGTCTTGTCCTAATTATTCCTGGATTTTTAGTGGGACATTCTAAAATGCTAAATTTTTAATAAAACACCCTGTTTCTACTTTAGCTTCTGTTATGTTGTTTCTCTTTTTCACTATCAAAAGTTATTTTGAAAAAGAGTTTTAAAAGATTTCCACGACATGGTTTCAGTAACAGTCTTTTTGTACTCTTTTGTGGGCAGAAAAAAAATAACTTTGGATTGAGCTTTAAAGAGGGAGATGGCCATCTTACAGGTTTTTTTGATTGTAGATTGCTTCAAAACAATTGGGAATGTTCTTTCTTTTATTCAAGCAGTTATTCCAAACAAGCTTTGATTACCACCGTGTTGAAATCGGACTTACTTGATAGGATTCTTAAACCTTCAAGCTTGTTAAGGGGGTTTTTGTGTTTTGTTTTGCAATTAGATTTAAATTATTAAGGTAACAATGATTGAACCAACACTGATGTGGAAAACACTATTGATTATGCGGGGAAAAAAATCTAATCCTAAATAATGCTAAGGATGAAAAATATATTGTTAAATATACATAATAGAAAAACTTTTTTATATTTTAAAATGTTTGATCTACTAGGTGTTATAGATTACATTATTACTTATGATTACTATTTAGTTATCTTTGGGATCTGGTTGTAGATAACTATATCTACGGACGTTGGGCCTAGGTTTCCTTTTATAAGACTAGGAAAAAAACCCTATTGGGCTTTACAAAAACGAGTATTTAAAGATAATATTGCATTATCTTCTTTTTCCTTAAAAAGATTTTCTCATTGGGCCTTATTCTTTAACTCTAAATAACCTTATTTTTATGCGTATTGGCAGACTTAAACTAATTACATTATAGCTAGGTATTTTCTTTTTTTTATACACTACTAAGGGGTTAACTAAACTATGATAATTCCTTCACCTGGTTTACTAACTTTTTCCTAACTAGGCAGAGGCTCAAAAATATAATTTTACTGAACAGAATTAATGGTATGATACTAAATTTTTTCTAAAACCAAAATTTAATAAGTTATACATATCTTTTTACACAAATAATCTTATATAATCACTTAAAGCAGTAATAAAAAAACGAACTTTAGCAGTAATAAACTTTCTTCGCTAGCAAGCATTTAAAACTCCTTTCTAGGCAGGCATTACCTTTTGTTTACTAAACAGTAGTAAACGTTTTTGTTCTACTAAGCAGTAGTAAAAAACTACTTAGCAAGTTTTTACTTTTCTAAGGTAATTTCTAAGGCAGCAACTTCTAATAATTTGGCACTAAGCAGTTAGTAACTTTACAGTAAGGCAGTCCAAAACTGTGTACTAGCAGTAGTAATAAAAAACACTTAGCATTTTTTCTTTGAAGTTTTCTTGAAGCAGTACTAAAACACCAACTAACATGCAACCATTAAACTCTGATTATGAGCAGAGTTAATTTACTAGAGCCTTTTAGGAAGGCTTTTAAATTTCCATACAATCTCTCCTAAACTTGATATTCTATTCTTCAAAAATTCGTCAAGTTTCTTAATTTAAAAAGTTCCAGACTAACCAGGAGGATGCTTTCAAAAAACACTTCATTGATTCTTAAGCCGTTTTGTGAGAAGGTTTAGAAGCTTGATATGGCCATTTTTACTAAAAATAATCTAAACCTGACGCTTTTCTTGTTCAGGGCATTATTTTCTTGTAATTGTTGGTGTTGTAAGAGGATTATCTCTTTTCTACCAGTATGTATAATCATTCTAGATTTTGCAAAAACTCAAAGCAAAAATTGCAACATCCCACATGGAGTCAAATAGCTTCCAACTCAAAAAATTTTGTACCTTGGTTACATAATAAAACTTTTCTAGGATTTCATCTTCTACAAAAGTGGTTCAAAAACAAGTGTCTTCAAATTCTCCATAGCAGCAAAAAATTCACAAATCCATCCACAGGTCTTGTTGGGATCCATATTTAGATTTACCAGCTTGTTTACTGCTCTACCAAAATCTTCTCTTGTGCAAACACTTCTTAAGCAAGATTGAACTAAAAAGAACTAAGTATATCTTTGAAACTTCCCTTTTCATAACTTTCTTATTATTTGGGAAAAAGTTATGTTTTCTTTCCTTCTTTATGGATATTCCCGTCATAACAAATGGTTGAAGGGTCTTTAGTTTAGGCTAAATGGGTTATAGCATCAAATTGCACCTGTCTTCTTCTGGGGGGAAATTGCTTTACATTAGCACTTTGGAGCTCTTGCTATATCGTTAATCAAATCATTCACATTCTGCGTTCTTTAGTACTCTCTTATTCTTACTCTTCTTATGCTCACTTTTTGAATATAAAAAAACTACCTTCCACCAAGGTCTGTTTTGAAGTTAACAAAATGTTATTCACCTTTGAAAAAGGGATCTTGGTCAAAACATCTTTTTGAATGATCAAAAGATTTTGTTCTTCCAAGTCTTTGAGCTTCTTTCCTTCTTATATTATTTAGGTAAGTAACACATGATTTTTTAATTTTGTTTGAGCTTGGGTTTGGTGGTTTTGTTCCTCTTCTCTTTCTGCACCTTTTTAGCAGGACAAAATATTGCTTTCTTTCTTTTTGCTCCAAGCGAGGTTTTGGAATAATTTTGCCTTTTTCTTTAAACTAAAACCACTCTTTCTTTGCATCCCTCTGCCTTGGGCAGGTCTTTGAAGCCAATTTTTTCATTGATCAACCTCAATTTTCTTAGCCATGGAATATTCCATCTTATCTTTCAGGGTCAAGGGAAAAACATTGGGATTTTCAATCCTTCTCCCATTTTGCAAAGGTCTCGTCCTCTTCAATTCAAAACTATGCTTGTAATCTTTTAGCTTCTTTTTCAATTTACTTATGAAGTTGTGATAATTCTTTTTTCTTTTAACTCATTTTTTCTTTCAAAGGTTCAGGGTTCTATTCATTTACCTTTTGGCTTTGTCCTGAACTTCTGCTTGTTGATGGTTGTGTGAATATCTTGTTATTATAGGGTGTTTACCCTGCTCAGTAATAAAAACAAAAGTTCCTTTTCCTTGGAGTTAGAAATTTATAGAAAAGTTGTTGTATGCATGGGGGGCCACTAACCTTTGTTGAAGCCACTGCAGCATTTAACTGGTACATTTTGGGCCCTCTTCTTTAAAACTATTCCCCCTTTTTACCTTGGGTTTCTACTCTTTTCAAAATTGATACAATGTTGCTTTGAGCCAAAGGTAACTGTCATCAACAGTTAAAATTCACATTTTTTTTCCTTTAGCATCAAAACTTTCTTGTTTTGTAAAAACACCTCATACACCCGTACACAGTACCCAACTTACATACATTTTCTTTTGTTCAGGGGCAATCAATCCTTGAAAACATTTTTAAACCAGGGGGTAATGGGTCTTCATTCTGACTTAATAGGCATTTACTCGTCTCTATGTTTTGGATGGCATCCTCACCCAAACTTTTTTCATCTCCAGATGAATTCTAACCCTAGCACTAAAACCAAAACTTTGTATAGTCTTTTTCAGCTTTATGGGAGTCTGGAACATTTTTCTTTTCTATGCTTTCTTTGGACCCTTCCTTTTTTCAAATAAGCCAACTCATTTAGCTTTGATGGTAATTTGGTTTTTTTTTCTTTCCAATTAAGAACAACCTTTCTTTTGTAAGTGGTATCATAATTCCCAATTCAAAAATGCCATTAAAGTTTTTATAGGGTCTATCCCTCATTCCCTTCGAAAGTTGTTGTTTACCTCTTGCGGAGCAGTGAATAATTAGGAAATTGTTTAGGATAACATTTTCTTAAACCTAGTTTGGATCAGGAATTAGTATCCCCTTCATGGTTTTTGGCACCTAGGGGGGTCCAACCACACCTTGGGGAAGTAGTTTTTTTCCTAGGGGGAAATACTAGAATTCAATTAGGGTGTTAACCTTGGGATCGGGGGTCTTTGTTTTATGTTTACCACTGTACCAAACCCAACTCCTTATGGGAAAAACCTCATATGTTATAAATTTGTCCACTAGGCGTTCCAATAAGGCTGAGGTTACCTGGAGTAGTCCTTTCCCTTTTAGGCTCTAGGTTTTTGTGTCTTTTTGTGTTTCGTGGGTTACACCTCAATCGGATTTTGCGTTAGGTATCTTATTTATTTGTCTTTAGTGATTTTAGTTTTTTTCCATTTTGTTCCTTTGCTTAGATTTTTTGTTTACTTTTAGTTACGTATAGGATGCTTTTTACTTTCTCATTAAGTTCCTAGTGTTTTTTAGATTAGTTTGAGGATCTGTTTGCCACGGAAGAATTATTTAGATAGCATATAGTATCTAGATGGTTGAATTAAGGGTGGGGTTGTGTGATTGGGGGATCAAGTTTGGATTGCTGAACCTTCCAACCCAATTTATGATTTTGTGTTGGCACCCACAATTGTTGGGATAATTAAATGTGTTTACTTCTACCAGAAAAAACTTTCCTACCCTTCTTTTCTTATTTTTAATATTTCTTCTTAGTGTGAGAGGGTGCATTAAATAATCTCTTGTGATTTAGCAAGGGCCTACCCATAAGGGTTGTTGATCCAAAAATACAATTTATACAAAAAAACCCTTGGATACACAAAAACAATTTCCCAGGGGGACACCATTATCCAAGTTTCTAATCTTTACCTTTCAAAAGTGTATTTTGAAAAGTTAATAAAATTACTTCTGATTTGTAAAAGCCAAAACAGATAATTTTTACAGGAATTGCCATAGTACTAGACTTAAATACTTAATTTTCCATGCAAGTTAGTTCTTTGAAATTAGGGCATTTGTAAAAAAAGTATTTTGAATTAGAAAATTTTCCCATTTTGTGGTGGAGAAGATGGCCTTATTTAAAAAGTTGAGGCCTTCTGTTAAATTTTTTACTATATCTCCATAATGCAATGGTTGGTTCAAAAGAAATGGTAGGTTGGTAAAAAAACAATCAAATACCTTCCTCATCTTTCTATTTTTAAGATCTCTTTTCTCAACAGTGATTCAAAGATAATTATCTTCTTGACATTTCTACTAAGGCATGGTCAAAACTTATTTAACATCCCCATTTTAAGTTTTTGGGACCACCGCCAGTAGGACCTCAGGATATTGTTTCAATGAAAAGTGATATTTAATATTGGTGGGATTAAAACATTAAAAATTCATATTTCTTATAGGGGTTGTGCATTTCAGGGAAAAATTCCACAATCTGTTCAAACGTACACTTTTCTTGGCGGGGTTTAGACTAAAATGCGGACTTGTTTATGGAGGGTATCTTTCAAAACTTTGGGGTAGGTCATTTTGTTTTTTCGGGGTTTTGATGGATGGATGATAAAAATTGAGTTAGGGTTTGTGATTAGGGAGAGTTTATGAAGTATGAAAAAATCGATTAATGGACTGATTTTAAAACCCTTTTTAATAAAAGTATTTATGTGAAAAAATACCATCAACATACATTTATCTTTCCACCAGCAGTAGTAAAACCCAGCAATAGTTAACAGTTATGCACTCAGCAAGGCATTAACTTGAAATCCAAACATTTTTGTATGTTATTTGGCTTGCCACGGCATTAATAACTTTCAGAAACCAGCAGTAGCATGTTATGGGCCTAGGCAGCATTAAACTCGGAACCAGCCAGTAGCAAAAGTTATTTTTAGCTAAACAGTATTAACTTTGAGGTCACCAAAACATTACTCAAATTTCCCCCCCAATTCACCAAACAGCTTTTTTCCTATTCATCCAATTTTACACTTTTTCTTTGGCTTTTTCCTGCAAAAAATGATTCGTCCAAGAAAACTATAGAATAAATAACAAAGCATAAGCAAAATTTTTACAAATTTCCACAATATTTAAATTATTACCTTAGCAAGCAGATTAAGTATAACAAAAGACCTAAACAGTAGTAATCAAAAGTTTTAAAGTATTAAAAACCAGGCTGTACTAATTATAACTTTAAAAATAAAAAACAAAAAAACTATTTAAAAAAAAACTTTTTTATGGACTTGAATAAAAATAACAATTTACTTTAATTATACAACAAAAATCTAAAAAAAAACATTTAAAGAGTAAAAGACTTTAAAGATTCATCATTTTCCTAATACTTAACAAAATCCAAAATATTGAAAATCATACTTTTACATCAAAAGTATTTTGTAAACAAATCTGGAAAACATTTTTGTCAGTATGGATTTAAAACCATTTGAAACAATTTCTTTTCATTGCAATCTATAACAAAATGATGGTCTGATTCTCTATTATGGCTTTGTTTTTTGATAAAAAAAAAAAAGGAATTTTTTTTAAATTATGCATAAATAGTACTTGTTATTGTTCAATTAAAGGAATCTTGGTATGCATTTAAAATTGTTTACCCATAGTCAAATAGTAGGTTGATTCTAAAATTCCAAAGCACTTGTTCCGCACTTGAAAGTCGCCACATACTCGGCTTCTGGTTTTGGAAATTTTACAAACCCACTGTTTTGTTTCTTTGCACTGCATTGAATATTAATCTAAATCCTAAGGGAACATTGACAAACCTTCCTTTGGTGTAGGACTTCCTATCCATGTTGTCTAGTGGCATAATCACTATTCAGGTGTTGCTTACCAAATCAAAAAGGAGAATCTTTTTTGGTTACAAAGGCCCAATTTTTTGGCATTGGGACCTATTTTTTAAGTAATCTAAAAAAAATCCTTTTCACAGATAAAGAATGTACAAATCCTTTGGATTGACTTTGGGTAATCTAGGCATAGGGGCACCACACTGCATCAACACATTGAATGTCAGGGTTTGAAGTTGTTAAGATACCATTCAATTGAAAAAAAATCATTGAACATTGTACTTCATGAAACAATACACTTTCTTCACCTATCTTCATTCCTTGAGGAGGAGCTTTTTGAGGTTTCCATTGATGTGCAATGCAAAATCTTGACCTTTCTATAAAACCCAAATCTTTCTTTAAAAATTTTCAAACTAAAACATTATTTATCTTGGACTAATTAATTATGGGCCATCCTTTACTTTTGCATGGCACTTGTAATTACCAAGAGAATGTAAGTTTTCTCCCATAGTAAACTTCATCTGAAAAATTTCTCATTGCAATCAAACTTCTCAATTTCATTGTATAGCTCCTTCTTTTTGTTAAAATCATAATAAGATTGATTTTCATCTACATAAAACTTGGACCAGCAAGATTATGTTGGGACAAAGGTTTTCATTACCAAAGCTCTAAGGGGCTTGATGCTAGGTCCAATACAATGCTTTTTTTTCCCCTTATATACTCTATCAGGGGGAAAAAGTCTGGGATCTTCAAAAAATCCCTGTTGGGTTGACATTACATTAAAACACTTCTTTAATCTTCCCATAGAGATAAAGTAACTTTTTACATTCCATTTGATACACACAAAATCTTTAAAGATAGGCTATAAGGCTAAAAAATAGGGCCTTAATTGCTTCATTCTTCGTAACAGGGAAAAGGAACTTCTATCATAGTCAATCCCTTCTTTGTGTGGTACCCTTTGAGGCAACAATCTTGCTTTAATTTCTTATCCACTCCAACATTTCCCATTTTCATTCTTTTTATTTCCTTGAAAAAAAAACCATTTAGTGCCTATTTAGCCCTTTTTTCCATTTTGGTAAAAAAAATCCACTAAAAAGTCCAAAATTATATTTCTTTGTAAAAAAAAACTTGGGAATTGTATGAAAGGCTCTTTTTCTGTATAGCTCTAATACCAGGCTTTGGATCCTTTTTAAGGCTTGAAAACTTTACACCTTTTGGGTTTTTTCTTCCTGTGATAAAAAGGGCAAGCAAAAACAAGCAGTTTTTGAAGGTCTGTATGGTATTGTTTCCTTGTTGGAATAGTACTAAACATAAACATGTTTCCTTCAAAAAATTCTTATGACATTCTTTTCTTGTTTTGTGTTAGATGATTTGCCAATTCTCCAATCCACTTGATCCCCCAAAGTGGTTGATCTTTATGAATTTTCTTGTAGGTTGGATAAGGACTATAATCTTTAGAGTGTTGTATTCCAAATTGTTAATGTCAAGCCTTCTGGGCACCAAAACAATCATCAATTAATCTCTTTGAGAGTCAAAATATTGTAAAAACATCTTCCAAAGCAGGCAATATTTTTTTTATGATCAAAAAATGGAAGGTTTCATGATTGTATTTTCCACCAACGATATTAACCTTAATTTGTTATTGGCTAGACAGCATTAAAAAAAACATTGTTAGTGTGGTTAAACATTTCTTCTTTCTCTTAAATCCATTAACATTTCAATAAATCTTTTCCTTGGATCTTAATCAACTTTTTTCCATCATCACTTGAAGGTTTAGATCCCATATTCATTTGAGAATCTTTTAGATTCTTGGGAAAATATGGTCTAGATCAATTAGTCAATTAATGGTAGCAAATATTGTAAAATTTTTTTGGAAAGGTTTGGTCTACTTTTTCTAAGCTTGAACTTGACATTATACCACTTGCTTTTGTTAACTGCAAAAATTCATTTAGACTTGTTACATGCAATTAAAAGTGGCTCATTATTCATTGTTTTTGTTAGGTGGCCATTCCAATTTTCAAAGTTGCCCTATTTCTTGTCCATTACCTCAAAATACATTTAGGTTGTATTCTTCACTTAAAAAACCTAAATATTACAATAGTTTTCTTTTTCACTTTCCATTGTTCTTTTTTTACTAATTGTATACTCTAACAGGCTTTACTATTCTAAAAGAGTAATCCAAAAATCAAAGAAAAACATTTTCATCAGCCTTTACTTCAAAATTTTTGCCTATGTGATCTTTATGGTTTTGAGAAATGGTAATACAGGATACCCAATAATGGTTCAATAAAACTTAAAAGTTGGTGTTCTTAACCCATTGGTAAAAACTTCATATGGGGGTATGGGTTTATGATTTTGCTTTAACCACTAAACAATATTCTATTTTGCACATAAACCAAGCAGTATTAAAAATGCTTCTGCCCAAAAAAAAAGTTACGTTGGCAAAACTTAGGCAATTTGCTAAAGCATAGGTCCAAGAGACATCAATTTAGTGGTCCTATTCTTTCCCTTCAAGCAATCCATTTTATTGAGGGGAGGTTTCTTAGGCTTACACTAAATCTTCTCAAAATACCCTTATCTCCCAAACAAAACTGATTTACATTTTCCTTTATTTTTTGAACCCTCGTCCATATTCCACATCTAATACACCTTAAAACCTTTTTGATTCTTACTAGATTTTTCTATATTAGTTATAAAGTACTTAAGATTGCCCACTAGGTCCTCTTTCCTTAGTAAAAGTAGAAAAGAAAAACCATGTAAAAACCTAACTTTGTAAATCATTTTGTGGACAATAACTAGGCCAAATTACATTTTTTCTTATAAGGCTTTTTACCAAAAAATGTTGGGACCCAAAAAACAAGTCTATATGCAAAAATGTAAAGGGAGAGACCTTGATTGAGTTCTCTGTTTTTGTTTTGTGGGAACTGTACAAGTGCTTTGTAGCTGCTTTCCCTTTTTTGGACAAAAGCAAACCACAGGGTTTGATAATTTTTTTAATAGATGTTTTAAAGAAGGGTAAAAACCTCTTAAAAGATTTCTTTAACCCCTTTAACATTAGTTTTAAATTTTAAGTGACCCTAAATGCAAAGGGTTAGATTACATCAGATTTGTTGGCTTTTTGCAAAAAAAGGCAAGTTAAACCTCCTTTTAGGAAACTAAAGGGTTCTTTAAATCAAAAGCCATATTACTTTTATTGTTCCTTTCTAGGAACTCTAAGTAATAAAACCTGACTTTCATCAATTAACCTTAAAAGTTTTAGAGATCAAAAAAAAACAATACAAAATTTTCAATGTTCATTAAAAAGAAACACTAATTTCTTTTTGTATCATCTAACTTTTTATGAGACCACTAAAAGAGATTAAACTTTACACTTTCACAAAATTCACCAATTTTCAAAAATCTAGATTACCACTTTTTATGTACCTTTTCATGTGGATTTTTTCCCTCCTTTGGGGTTCCCTCCAAAAAAAAAGCAATTTATCCTCCACAAATCTATCTTCTTCATTGGGTTTTTATGATTAGGGGACATGTTCCATGTCATGTGGCCTTGAGCATTTACCTATCAATTCACTTCTTTTGATCTTGGTATTATTCCATTTGTGCCAGGCCCTACTACCATTAGATTAGGGGAAAAATCAGTTTCCTTTTGGGGGGGGGGGGGAAAAACGCCCAAGCTATCACTGGACTTGGATCTGCCTTGTGGCATTTCAAATTATAATCAAACTTTTTTTAGGGTGAATTGATGGGCAACTGTTATGGTTTAGAAACATTGGTCTTAAAAACTTCATGCTTTGGTTTTCTATTAACGTAGAGGGGGGGGGGTTAAAATTATGGTTTCCCTTTTAAAAATCTTAAATTGTTTTCGGTTATCAAATTTGCGATCAAGCGTGACGCAAAATATGATGTGTGTTTCCACTTTAGTAAAAAACCCACATCCAAATCACAAAAACAAAATTACAAAAAACCAAAAAAACAACAAAGCCAGGTATTAAATATAAAGCAATTTAAAATGCGAGTATAATGTAAAAAGAGATAAGTGAAAAAGGAAAATACAAAACCGGGACACCGGATTGATTTAATAGTGGTTCGGTAACCAAAAGCACCTTTCTTTGGCACTTTACTCCACTCCCCAAAGTTTACCCAACTCGAAGTAGTTACCTTCACTGTCAACAAGCTCCTCCCTTTTTGCGAGAAACACGTTTGACAAACTTTTGCTAATATCCAAATTTCGGGGACCCCACTATAGCTAGGTGTCGAGTTCTATTCTTTACTAAAAAACAAATCTATCACGACTTCACAAACTTCTTCACTACTTTTCCACAACCTTTACAACACAACTTCACTACCTTTCTACGGACTTCCCACAAACATAATAAATCCACAAAAAAAAAAAAACTACGGCAAAAAAAACTTCTTTTCACGGCCTATAGGTATTCTTCCACCCACACTTATTTCACTTCCACAAAATTTTCACTTCAAACTAGGCAATACTTTGATCAACAAAACAATCTATTCTAAAAAACTTTCCTATGATTTATCCCAGTTAATCTAAAACAAACTATACAATACCCATGATCACCTTGGGTCAGCTTATTCACCCACCAAAAAGTTTGGAATACCCATTGGGACTCGATATATATCATTTCTGAATGTAAGGGGAATGTTGCACTTTTAAATATCCTTATTAACTTCGTATCTTAATGATAACCAACAGGTTCTTCTCTTGCACTTGAAATGGATGGATGATTGGGAATCCACATTTTTAAATACAAACTTATATTAAGTCTAAGTTGATCAAAGGGAAAAATGTGGTTTGACAGAGGAGGTTTTTGATTCAGAGAAAATAGTGGTGCAAAGAGGTAAGAAAAAAAATCTGTGGAAATCACAATCCACTATTGTATTAGGAAATATTTATTTTTTTTTTTTTTTCTTTGGACGGGTCCCACTTAATTATTTTTACAAGGGCTGGCCCCCTTAAAATTAAATTAAGGGGGGCGGGCCCATTTTCAGACGCTCCCCTTTTTTTTGTACTTTTTTGTCCTTTTGTGGGAAAGGTTTTTTTGGAACTTTCTAGCCGTTTCTAGGTAGAAAATTTGAATTCAAAATATTTATTTTGAATAAAACATTTCTTATAAATACAAAAATGTTTTGTGTATATTTTAAAAATGTTTGTCCCATTTTATAAATGTAAGGTTTGGAAAAATAAAAAATTTATTTGATCATTCAACAAATTAAAGTTTGTTTGTTCATACCTTTAGTGATTTACGTCGGGTGCGTACTTAAATTTATTGTTGAAGAAAACTTGAGACGTCGAAAGATGTTGACAAATTGATGATTTGTGATTACGAGTAACTTAAGCACTTTATGTTATGTGTTATAAGTTACATGTTTGTCATCACCAAAACATGAAGAGAATGTATAGATTAAATATCGCAATATTTCTACCAACACCCTGATCATAGACGGGTGTGTTCCTTGTTTGACAATCAAAGACCGGGTGAGGGTTGCCTCCACAAAACTCATACGAGTATGTCTCGTATTGGTGCTGTGGAGGTTGGTTGAAGAAGTTCAGTGTTTTATTATAAGAATAAGGATTTGGGTCATAGACAAACTCATTTCCGAATCCTATACTGCTACAGCCAGGACAATTTCCACCATTAAACAGACCTCCACACCATAAGCAACCAAAATGGTTATACGAAGACATGTCAAAGAATTAAATGGATGAGAGGGTAAATGAGAATATTTTTTAGATTTTTTTATAAAGATAATACTAATAAAAAATAAAAATAAAAATATTTTTGGTCTTTTTTTTAATATTTATAAAAAGAAAAGGAAAAATAAAAATAAAATAAGAAGGAAAATATTTTTGGATTTTTATGTTTTTAATAAGTACGAAAATAAACTTTTCGAAGAAAGGATCTTCAAGGCACTAACTTCAAACACCACGTGTAGATCTCTCCCCGGCAACGGCGCCAAAAACTGATTCGTTGTAAAACGACTAGTCGAGTAATAGTATATATAAGTAATCACGTCGGATAAAGATTACTTTAGGAAAAGTAATGAAATCCACGAAAGTATTTTGTTTGATGCTTGAATATCAAATGTTTTTGTTTTTGTTTTAAAACTAAAGAAAGTGATAAACTAGATTAAACTGATTAACAAGCAAGCTAATAAGATGAAAGATATATAAAGAAAAATATGCTTGTCAAGTAAAAGTGTATAGATCCTTAAGTGTGAAAATTAGATCTTAATGATGAACTAATTTCCGTCTAATAAATCGATTCCTCAAAATGTTGGCTTAATATTGAAAACGAATTTTTATCAAGAAATTAATTACTAATTTAATGCCTACTTAATCTTACGGCTTTTTCCCGTTCGACTAAATAAAACACTAACCTAAATAATTTTTGCAAATTATTTATCACTAATCACTTATTAAACTCCACACTTAATTCACTAAACACCAATTTACTTAACAAGCATAAAAATAAACTACTCGCTATGCATAACGGTAAAATAAGCTAAGCTAAACATTTTATACTAAGCTACACTAATGTATTGAAAAAGGATATAAAATTGAACCGAATCGAAGAGCCCC
>BQNB010033963.1:0-31943 GCA_026074375.1 Tanacetum coccineum
ATTATTATATAAAATGATTTTTTTATAAAATATATAATAACTTTTTTATAAAATATATAACTTTTTATAAAAAATATAAATTAGTTCCGGTTCCTCGTTTCGTATATAATTATTGTATAAAATGATTTTTTTAAATATATAATAACTTTTTTATAAAATATATAACTTTTTATAAAAAATATAAATTAGTTCGTTTCGGCCGGGTCGGTCCGGTTCCTCGTTTCGTATATAATTATTATATAAAATGATTTTTTATAAAATATATAATAACTTTTTTATAAAATATATAACTTTTTATAAAAAATATAAATTAGTTCGTTTCGGCCGGGTCGGTCCGGTTCCTCGTTTCGTATATAATTATTGTATAATTGTACATTAGACGTTCAACGGACGAGTCGAGATGTTATGGTTATACGTTAGACGTTCAACGGACGAGTCGAGATGTTATGGTTATACGTTAGACGTTCAACAAATGAGTCGAGATAATGAGTCGAGATGTTATGGTTATACGTTAGACGTTCAACGGAAGAGTCGATATGTTATGGTTATATGTTAGACGTTCAACGGACGAGTCGATATGGTATGGTTGTACATTAGACGTTCAAAGGACGAGTCGATATGTTATGGTTATACATTAGACGTTCAACGGACGAGTCGAGATGTTATGGTTATACGTTAGACGTTCAACGGACGAGTCGAGATGTTATGGTTATACGTTAGACGTTCAACGGACGAGTCGAGATGTTATGGTTATACATTAGACGTTCAACGGACGAGTCGATATGTTATGGTTATACATTAGACGTTCAACGGACGAGTCGATATGGTATGGTTGTACATTAGACGTTCAACGGACGAGTCGATATGGTATGGTTATACGTTAGAGGTTCAGCGGATGAGTTGATATGTTAGGGTTATACGTTAGACATTAACGGATGAGTCGAGATGTTAGGGTTATACGTTAGAGGTTCAACGGAAGAGTCGATATGTTATGGTTATACGTTAGACGTTCAACGGATGAGTCGATATGGTATGATTGTACATTAGACGTTCAACGGACGAGTCGAGATGTTATGGTTATACATTAGACGTTCAACGGACGAGTCGATATGGTATGATTGTACATTAGACGTTCAACGGACGAGTCGATATGTTATGGTTATACATTAGACGTTCAACGGACGAGTCGAGATGTTATGGTTATACGTTAGACATTCAACGGATGAGTCGATATGGTATGGTTGTACATTAGACGTTCAACGGACGAGTCGATATGTTATGGTTATACATCAGACGTTCAACGGATGAGTCGATATGTTAGGGTTATACGTTAGACGTTCAACAGATGAGTCGAGATGTTAGGGTTATACGTTAGAGGTTCAACGGAAGAGTCGATATTATAGTTCAATATTAGAGCCATTATGGAATCCTTTAACCGCCAAAAACTCCCGCCAAATACTCTCACCAAGCACTCTTCTTTACCATAAAAGCAGATAGTATTTTATCCTCCCAAGCACACACACTCTTATCCTCACAACCACCACCACATTCACCACCACCTCGATCAATTGCCACCAGATGGAGCGATATGATCAAACTTTTAAGTGCACGTGTGAAAGAGGAGATGTGGTGTTGCAAACATCACACAAACCTTACAGTTATGGTAAACAATACTACGCATGTCCTTGTTCAAAGGTGAACTATCAAAACATAATTATTTATGGTAATATAAAATAATTTGCTTGTCAAAATGACTTTTCTTATAATTCCTACTACGTAAACACACGAACTCAAGATAGAGGATGTGGCTACTTTATGTGGATGGATGACCTCAGGCTCCATATAAGTTCTTCTTCTGGATCGTCAACACCTCTAAGTTCTTATCCGGGAACTTCAACACGTCCAAGTTATTTCCAGAACTGTCCAGACTGCACAGAAATCTCGGAAGGCAGAGTGCTCAAATTGTAAGTTCTTGGCTGAAAGGATAAAGACACTAGAGGCAAGGATAAGTGTACTAGAGGGACAACTAGAGATGGCAAGGCATCCCGAGAACCACACACTAGAGTCAGCAGGAATACTTCACGAGATCTACCAAGGGATGAGAAACCTTAATATGGAGTAGTTTTTCATTAAGATAAATCATTTTAGCATTTGGAATGTAGGAAAACTTAATATGCTTTAATGTTTGAAATGGGAAAACTTAGTATGCTTTAATGTTTGAGTGTTTATCGATTTATAATGTAATTTGATATTATAATAATAAACGTTAATCGATTAGGAATCATTCCGTGTATTTTGATTATTTATTGTGGTTAAACTACATTTAGTTCAGTTAATTTTGAAGTAAATTTATCAAATTAGCAAACTAATAAATGATAAAATAAATAAATAAAAGAGTAATGTGCAAAAAAACATCCCTGTGTTATTTTTTTAGGACACTATACATCCCTGTGTTACATTATTATTTGAAAAAAAAAATTAATTTTTTTTACAAAATCTTAAAAAAAAAATTCGCACTTTAGAAAAATCTTAATTTTTACGAAAAATTTTACGAACCAATCTTAATTTTATGAACCAATCTTAATTTTTACGAAAAGTTTTACAAACCAATCTTAATTTTACGAAAAAAATTTAAAATTTTTTTTAAAATTTTTACGAACAAATCTTAATTTTACGAACCAATCTTAATTTTTACAAAAAATTTTGTACTTAGGGTTGACATTGTCGACCTTAAGAGTCGACCCAAAGTTATTTATTGTATTTATAAATTTGTTTAATATTTATATATAAAATCTAAATACATTTAAATGCCAAAAAAAATATAAAATTATACTTATTGGGTAGGGTCGACAATGTCGACCCTAAGTACTAAGAAAATGTCGTCCCTAAGTTTCCCCCCAAAATTTCTAAAGTTTCCCCAATCCCGCCATAATTTATATATATAATTTAGAAATATTTTAAATATATAAAGTTATTTTTAAATCCCCAAAGTGTCGACCCTAAGGTATTTTATATATTTAAGTTATTTTTTTAATTCTAGGGTCGACAATGTCGACCCTAAATGTCGTCCCTAAGGCGCTTTTTTGACTTTGCATTTTTTGTTGAAAAAAGCGGGTCCCACGTGTGGTTTAGGGTCGACTATGTCGACCCTAATATTTGGCCGTCCCTAAACAACCCTTTTGTTGTAGTGATAACCGAAAATCAATAAGGAGGAAAAAGGAGAACCGAATATGCAAGATCCCTAATAAGGGTTTGATGTTCGGCTGTTTTAATGGAGTGGAGAGGGGAAAGGATTTCCTGTGTTTCTTTTCTTGTTGTGTCGTCCAAAATAAGCTAGGGTGAAGGGGGTTTTATAGCCTCCAAAATCCCTACTCATGATAAGACTAAAATACTCCCACTTTGAGTCTTATCACAACTTCTCCTTTTCCTTCTTATCCCAAAACCGAACCTAGACACTTTTGGAATCCTCCTAGAACCTTCCAAGTGGCCGGCTACCTTTAGACACCACATGGTTTTTTTCTAGTCGGTTTTTAGTACTTTGGTTTACATTTTTAGAAACGTTACATGAAGTTAAAACGTACTCTAAGTGCTTAACGTGTGTGCCCCCAATAGGCTCACACATTTCTAGTCGTATAGAGCTAGTCCAACTACCACATAATCCAACAATTTCAATTTACGTCGAAGCCAAATCCCCAACCTTGAACCTCCTATTGGTTTCTTCGTCTTTCGGAACAGAATAGCAGAATATGATTTCGTGTCGTTTGACAGAAGAATTCCCACCAAAAGATCTTCATTACAAGCCACCTTTATTAAGCATGCAGGCCTCCCTTCTATGATTTTGGACTCGGATTCTCGGAGATATTTTGTTTACAATCCATATATTGATGTGTTTAAGATGCTTCCGCAGTTCCGTGTTTTAAGTTATGTATGTACCATATTGGCTTTTGATCCTACCAAATCTCCTCACTACAAAGTGGTGCAAGTAGGATGCATAGTAGATCATGATCGTGGTTATTCCATTCATATATACTCTTCTCAAACAGGCAACTGGGTTGCTTATGATCATAGTTTTTCCAGCTATATGTTTCATGATCGATTTCACCAAGGGATATATTGGAATAATGCCATTCATTGGCTACAAGGGACTATGCATTACAGGTTAGATATTGCAGATGATCCAGTTATAACAAAAATTAAGCTGCCAGATTCTGTCATTGTTAAATATGGTGATCGCCAGTTATTTGGGTAACGTGGTTGTTTGCTTCTTCTTTGTCGGAAAATTGTTCACTCTCGATACTTGAATATTTTCGAGATGAGGAGGAATTATGTGTGGTCGCTTAAGTACGTAAAAATTCCATTTCCCAGAACCTGCATAGAGATCGATGTCCTCGCGCCTCTCCGTGGGTCCACATCTCCCTATAGCAAGTCATCCTGTCTCTCTCGATTACTGTTCTGTAAGCGCTCAATCATCTCATGGGTGTTGCCTCCTGTATGCCTGTCATAACGAGATTTATCACCAGACCGTAAGAGAGAACCTATCACTCGAGCTAGCTCAGATCCCGCCTCAAATAAACTCACGCCGGCTATATATGGGCCTAACCATCGCAGATCTCACGACCTCCGTACCGGACTCAATATCCATAATGGAGCCATCTCTACTTCTGTACTCACCTCGCTACACAGGATATGTAACCGATGCAGATGCGCCCCCCCTCCGACTGTGACGTCTACGAAGCTTCCGCATCCTTACCCTACCACAACTACTTCCCTCATAGCTGCCAGATCTCATCGTCACTGTTGTATGTCTCATCCTAGTGTCGCTAGATGTGTATGTTCTTCTGGAGGCCTGAGTCCTACTCTGCTCGCCACGCTGACGAAGCGCTTTGCCTTCCTCTCTGCGCTGTGGCAAAGAACCCTTGTCCGCCCTCCCCCACGCATAATCCGTCGTCCTATTGAAAGAGTCCGCTCCCTCTGAATGCTGCCACGCTCCCCCAGCGATAATTCACTCCCGTCCCCCCCGGGTCGCTTAATTTTCGTAAAAACTTACCATTTTCCCACCAAGACAGGAGAATGCTCTAGGGCAGACATCGCGTCCGCAGTCCGCCACTCTCTACTCACGACCCCCACTCAGCTCGCTGACGAAGCGTATATCGTGTGTGAGGAGAGGAGGCCCAGCTATACCGCCTGCGTAGATCTGTATCACATATTATGGCTGTGAGTGCCTTTTTTGTGTGTGCTCATCTCTCTAGCCGATCGTTGATGCGCCCGCGGTTGATGTGTAGTTCGCATGTCACGAAATGTTCGTCTCATGAGTAAGGAGCGCAGTATGTGTCTCCTTCAGCCATGCCTCCTGAGTGGGGCATTGGCATGCTGATTCAGATGAAAGACCTGTGATGTTGATACTAGCGTGCCCGTTGTGTGAAGTCGACGATTGAGATATCCATTTAGAATGCATCAGTTCATTGCATTGTCTGCTAGCATATGATTCCGCTTTATGGCTTCAGGTTTCCATATCTTCTTTTTATGACATTGTTGATATATATTAATCTACTCGTAATACTCTAAAGAGACTATTGTGATGTTGTCAACGATCTGTAATGTTTTAAGCCCAAACAGTAACTCAGTGTAATATAATCTCTTAATCAGTTTGAGACCAAGGTCGAAATTTATGCCTACTACTTAAGAGCTAATATTTCTAATCAGGAGAGTACAATTTTAGAATCCATGTGCATGGTTGTGATGGCTTGACATGTTTTCATGATTTATTCAGTATGTATGAATATTATAACATCAATAGAAAAAGCAGTTTGTTTGATCCACTGCCGTAGCTGATATTCCGGAACCCCTGAATATGACGGCCAAAGATTTACCCTATCAACTATTGAAACCAAGGAAATGTAATATTTTAACAATCTACCTTCACTTTTACAAATACACAGAACATAAAATCGTATATCATTATTATCTTTTGTCGGAAGTAAATTTTGAGGCCTTGAATATATAAGGAGGCATACATTTTGAGGCTCCTAAAATTTTGAGGCCATGTGCGATTGCACGATTAGCACACCCTCATATACGGTCCATTCGATGACTCCCTAACGTCAATCTAGTCTATCGATATGCAATCAAGCCATGTTGGCCAAATGGTGGTGGAGATTTCGTATTGAGCAACATGCCCTTTGGCGTAAATTGATTTGTTCGTTACATGGGCATACGGGAGGTCTCACCGGTAGCTCTAACCTTGTAACTTACCCGGGCACGTGGTCACATATCAGAAAGCTCAAGGATGATCTAAGTACACATGGAATTAACTTACCTATGCTTTTTAAGAAAAAAATTGGTAATGGCCAACAAACAAGTTTCTGGCAAGATAATTGGCTAGGTGGGTCGTCTCTTAAAGATACTTTCCCACGTTTGTATCGGCTCGAGACAAACCCAAATTGCTTGGTTAGTGAAAGAAACTCATATGGCATCAATCTCCGAAACAACACCAATATGAGCTCCCCTCCTACTATTGACGCTACAAGAAATGTGTTTGTCCCAGATTTTGGGCTCGTCTTGCTTCCCCCCAGTGGGCCTCATCTCAACTGGGCCTGGAGAAGGCATATCCGCTCAGGGCCTGAATTAGACGAATTGGTGGAGCTGACAAACCTTTTAGCCCAACTCAATCTTTCTGATGCCGTTGATACATGGGAGTTTAGCATTGATTCTACCAGGATATTTTCTGTGAAGTCAATGAGAAACCATATAACTATTATGTCAAACCACATAGACTCTCATCCTACTAGATGGAACAAGTTGCTACCCATCAAGGTGAATATCCTAACATGGCGTGTTATGAACAGGCGAATTCCAACAAGGACCAATCTTGATAGACGAGGGATTGATTTAGATTCGGTCCGTTGTCCATTATGCGATGAAGACTTGGAATCTGAAGACCACATCTTTGTTTCTTGTGAGATTGCAAGTGGCATCTGGAAAGATGTCCTCCATTGGTGGAATTTTTCAGGCATATCCATCACACACCTTGAGGATGTGATTTCCTTGTCTGATCATGTTCTAATAGAAACTAAGTTCCTAAACTACTTTGATGTAGTAGTGCAAACCACCATATGACACCTTTGGATTTTCAGAAACAAGACGATCTTCTCTCAAAAGCGGCCTCAAAAGTCTTTGCTTCTCAATGATATCAAACTTTCGTCTTACACTTGGAATACGAGTAGGAAAAAGAAGATCTCACTGAGTTGGATAGATTGGTTCTGTCACCCATGTAATTCCCAATCAAGTACTATTATGTAATTTGTTTTGCTAGCTCCTTGCTAGTTCTTTAATGAAACCGCCGTTCAAAAAAAAAATGATAAGCTACGCTTTAATGAATATATATGAATGTACAAGCTCCTGTAATGTTTTGTTATGGTTGATGTTTGATTGAGGAATCCTTTTCCTATATGCAAATATTTATATAAGTTATGTACTCACTATGTACTAAGCTTACTAATCAATATGCTTTTCAGGTACTTAACATGGAGTTATATGCAACACAGGAAAGAGGCGTGACATCTAAGGAAATTATGAAGTTTTTGATTAGCAAGTTAAAATGGTTTTGATCAATATAAATCTTTGTAAGAAACTGTAACTCCAGTAGTTTTTCGTTTTGACTCGTTTACATTCAAATTCTAATAACATACATTTAGATTTTTAGTGCAAGTATTCTTCATCCACCTGTTTAGTGCGTTTGCATAATCACATCCATCAAAATGTGTGTTTGGTCAAATGGTATAATAATATATCTAACATCATATGTTTTGCTTTGTTGTGTTTCGTTCTTATTATATTTTACTAAATGACTAAACGCGCGTGTGTTTAAAGGAAAAGCGTCAAGTCTAAACAAAATATTTCAAGATATCCAAATTAAAAGTTTCGATTGGATTGTGAGAAGATCCGGAAAGAAAAGTGTAACGAACGGGCATCATTGGCTTTTTGATCCGGTTAAATGTGGTATTTTTTTAAACGGCGGTTTTATTAAATCTAGCCAGGAGCTAGAAACAAAAGAAGCTACACGGGATTACAAGTATGAACACGCAATGACTGGATCACTAGTCTAGTTTAACCAACATGATTTACAATTCCTACTCCTATGAGAAATCCATAAGTGGGAGAGGAGTTTTATGTCATTGCCAATTAAGTCTTTCCTTGGAGGTTTAGAGTTGAAATATATCCTGTTGCGAAGATTCCAGATTTCCCACAGAGTTGTTTGAACTACCGCATCAAAGATCCGAGCAGATTTAGTGGGCAAATTTGTGTTATCAACCCACTTAATTAGGGACGGGAGATCTTTGGGATAATCATGAAAGCCCCACCATTTGGAAACCAAAATCCAAGAGGATTTCGCAATTGAGCAGTCGATAAGGAGATGTTGTGAGGTTTCAATTTCATCGTTACAAACCGGACACAATATCGAGTCAAGATCAATCCCTCTTGAGTCAAGGTTCGACCGAGTAGGGATGCGATCCAAGCTAATTCTCCATTTGAGGGTTTTGGGTATTAAAGATCTCTAATGTGCTGCGATTTAGATGTGTTCAGTCTGTGTCAGTATGTGTCAGTGTGATTTTGGTTTCTGCAAGTTTGAGGGTTTTGGGCCAATTGGGCCAGCATCTGGTTGATGTCTATATTTGTGCTCCTGACACTCTTTCTGCTGCATTTATTTATGGGATTGGTAATGTGCTCTTCAAGGTTTTGTTGGCTGCAAGTTTTGTTGGTGTCGACAGGTTAGTAGATCAGGTTGTCAGTGAGTTCAAGGAGATGCGGTTCAAGGGTCTGCTCATATCTGCTACATGTGACTGATGTTGGTCTGATACAGTGTAAAAAATATGTGTGTCAGCCAAGGTAGTGTGGATACAAGATGAGTAATGCTGGTATTGTTCGTGGAAGCTGCTAATATGTGTGTAATATGTTTTCCATGTGGCCCTTTTTCCTTTGTTTTTATTTTCCACCTTCTGGCCTTCCTTATGGATTCAAGATGAGTGTTTGGATTGGTTGGTGGTAAATTTGATGCTTGGGGTCCCAGGATAAGGATCCATTAAGAAGAAAACTTAAAATGAGAAGAAGGAGAAATAATCATAATCGCACATTTAAAATGCATCGACTTATATTAGATGCATCTCTATTCATTTAGATGCATCCCGATTAGTTTCGAAAGTGATTTTAAAGTGAAAACGATGCAAGTGGTATTAGCAACACATTTGACGCGCAGAGGTTGAAAAATACATAGGATTCACCTAACTTTATGAAATGCATCTAATATATGTATGTGCATCTATTTTTGAGCTAGAAAACATATTATGATGCATCTAAAAGACTAGGGATGCATCTAAATCAACTTGATGCATCTCAAATATGTAATTATAGTTATTTCTCATTCTTCTTATTTTAAGTTTTCTTCTCATTTGATCATAAGTCTGGAGTCCCATGGAGTGTTAGTTTAGTATTTGTTTGTTAAGGTTAGTGTAGAAGGCATGGTTCCTTTTCCATCTTCTTCAGTTTGTGGTCTTGTACTTGTGTTGTTTTTTTTCGTTTTCTCCGGGTTCCTCTTCTTTAATCGTCTTGTTTGGAGAGGAGGAATGCCGTTTATTTGTATCGTTCTTTTTGCCGTTTCTAATATATTGTTGTCTTTCAAAAAAAATGCGTCCTTTGTTGTTAAAAGCAAGCTTTAGATAATACTTTATATGTCATGGTTTAATGACTGATTAGTCGAGATAGTATATACAGTGAAAGATCGATATAACCGATCTCTATTATGATTTAAATTTTTTGTTAGTGTGTAGTCGTAACACATATATAAAGTTTTTTGGTAGCAATGCAACGATTTATGATGGATCTTTAACATCGTGAACTTTGAGTGTAGTGCGTGTTAAATATGAACGAAGAATATCCCCAAAAACCCTAAAGGACCCCAAGGAAGCTTTAGGGCAGTCCAACCTTCCTGACATCGTGGAACATCCGAACATGGCTCGATCCTCACATGTGACTCACATACACATCTACTTCAATTCTCCAAGCAACAAAAGACGTAACTCAAGACGAAAGAAACCTCTACTATACCAATGTCGACAGTCGAGTTGTGTCCAGAGAGTCGAAGTGAAAACTACACGACGTGTGAATCTATATACATGTCGTGTATTATTCGGCTCACGTGATTTTCATGTGTCTGGTTCTTATGAATATCCAAATGCTTCATTGCTTGTTGATGAGCCAAAATTATTGGGCCTAATGATACTGTTTTCATCGGCTTTTATTCAACTTTCTCTTTCGGATACTTATACAAGTTTGGATACATGACTAAAGTGCATCCCACGATTCTCATTCATGTTAGGTGCAAAAAGGTTAATAACCGGAGTTTCCATAATGTGGGGGCATACATGACCCACTAAGCGATTCGGTTGCGCTATGAGGTGCAAAAATATTCCACCTATTACCAAAGATTCCATGAACCCAAAAATTGGTTACATAATTTGGTTTTGGTTAAAAACCAACCGAAAACCGCTTTTGATATTTGCTTAGACCCAGGGCCGTTCCTGAGTTTCTTGCTGCCCAGGGCGAGAACATCTAAAAATGCCCGTGTTTAAATAAACAAGACACTTGGTTCGTCTCTTAAATAAAGGCCGTGTATTAACATAATAAATTTTGGACATTAGTTCACTTAGGATAGTGTTGGGTACGCATAATGATAACTTTACTTATCTGAAAACCACTAAAGGTTGGTCTAGTGGTAAAAGGATTTGTGACTATCATTCTAAAATGTGTGAGGTTTTGAGTTCAAATCCCGCTAGGTGCAAATAATCTTGAATTGGCCACTCTGACCTCCTGAAAATAGAAGACTTTACCTGGTTTGATTATATGTGACAGTGAGTTCAAACCTTTTGAATTATCCGACCATAAGGTCGAAAACCATAGTTACAAAAACAATTTTACTTATCTGAAAACAACGATCACATGTTTTTATTTTTTACTTTATTTTGACTTTTCCGCTCATTGTACTCTTTTTTTAATTACTTTATCGTTTTTTTGTCAACTAAAGATTAAAAAAAGATGCATTCTGTTATAAAATAGGAGATTTGATTAACATAATGTTATCCAAAACCAATACGAGACATATGAAATATAAATATAAATCCGATCACCATACCAGTTAAACACATTAATGTTTGTAACTTTAATTATGGGTCTTACCAAAATATGTTACGAAAATATAGGATGTTATTATTAAAATGTGGTAAAAGAATGAAAAGAAAAACAAAAAAAGGAAAAAACAAATATTTAAATTACTTTCTTTATCTATGTTATCCATTTCCTGATAAAATAGTGCTTCCTTTTTTTTACGATCAGTATCTCTCACGTGACCAAAAAGTCACCATCTTCCTCTATCTTTTCTGTAACTTATCTTTTCCGATGACTGCAACCTTTCTTTTTTCGGGCAAAAACGTTTACTAAACTAGTTCAACAGGTTACTGATCCGTTTGGTCATCACAACATCATCTTCATTATGTAAAACCAATTCAGAACAACAAAATATTTGATGCCCTCTAGTTGCTTGATGCCTTGGGCCGTCGCTCGCGCTGCCCATAGCCAGGGCCGGCCCTGCTTAGACCCAAAAGTTGACCCACTTCATTCACTGGCCGAGTTATCCCTGCTTAGCGGGAACTACGAAAACCAAACCGCTTCTCATATTTGGTTAGACCAACCCTGTTGGATCGAATTTCTAACTTGTAATCAAAATATACCAGAAATGTAAAGCTTTTATTGAATCTAAATCTGTCATCAATTTAATGTTTACAACATGTTTGTTTATTTATACAGAATGAAAGGGTACAAGTAAAAGTCGTGACCCTTGGTGAATAACTGTTTTGTAACCGCCATTTGTAACTGTTCTTGACAGCGGGTTGGGATTAGCCCAAGTGATTGGGTTTCGGCCCAATATTCTCCTCCCTAATCACAATCGCTGTGACGTAGATCTTTAAGTCTTCTTGATCCATCTTCTGGTTAAATCCACCATTTGAGCTACTACTGCTTTGATTTCTTGTAGTGCTTGTGATCATCCTTACATCCAGGTAGATCATTCATTTCCTTCGGTTACTTCCACCTTCGTTGTTGTGATCTATCATAAATCCTGATTGATCATGTTTCTGGTTGGTTATACTACCAACACTTTGTCTTCCTATTAGAGTTCTTGCAGCGTATATATCTTCCTTAATTCCAGGTCGACTCATGCTTTCGGTTACACCACCATCCAAGTTTTCACTGCCAACTCCTTATTGTTCAATGTTTGATACCGTCAATTTGAAGCTGAATGGAATTTCCTTCCATTCTTACTTCGTGATTCTTCTTGGTTAACGAAACTTCCTGGTGTTTCTTCAACAGTTGCCATAAGTAATGTTGGTTCTAAGTCTTCTTCAATGAGATTGGATTGTTCTTCTTTCTTTGATGGACATTTGTTTGCAAAATGCCCATACTCCTTGCATTTGAAGCATAGCACCTTACTCTTATCATGCGTAAATTTATTTGAGTTGCTGTCTGTTTCTTTCTTGAAATTATTTTGTGATGATTCCCAGTTCTTCCTTTCTAATCTGAATCTGTTATTTTCTTGGCCCCGTGATTGGTTAAATCTTCCCCGTTCTCTAAAAGGTTTTCCTTGTCCTTCATGTCGTGTGAACATCAAACTTTCCTGACTGTCCACTGGTATTTCCTTCTTACTTTTAAGTCTTTCTTCAAATGTCTTCAATCTTCCGATTGCTTCGTCTACTGACATCTCGTCTAAATCTGAGTATTGTTCAATAGATGCAACAATCTGAAGGAATTTGTTTGGTACGACATTTAATAATTTTTGTACGACAATGGAATCTTCAATTGTATGCCCTAGACTGGCTGCTTTGTTTACTAGAGTTGTTAGTTTTTCGGTGAAGGTGTCGATTGTCTCGTCTTCCTTCATGTGTAACATCTCAAAGTCGGATTTGAGTGTTTGCAACCTTGCTTGTTGGACTCTTTCTTCTCCTATGTGTCTAGTTTTCAAGGCACCATATGGCTTTCGCGGTTTTGTGCTTTGTAATTTGAACCAATTGTTCTTCCGGTAAGGCTTGGTAAAGGAATGCGATAGCAATCTTATCTTTTTTGTTGTCTGATTGAGTCGTCTCTAGTGGCTCTATCATTTCCCATAAACCATTCGCTTCGAGAATGATTTGCATTCGAATTGCCCATAATGAGTAATTCGAGGGTTTTAGCACCGGACATTGGAATTGGGGTGTACTTGTAGTACTTACTTCATTTTTCGAAGTATCTCCACTTTCTTTTGTCATATCTCTAGGATATTATCTAAAATCTCCAAAATAAAAAATATCTAACACTAAGTGTGTCGAATTTTCCTGGTGAGTACTCTGGTTTTGTGCCTTACAGGCTATCAAACTTAACGGGGACTAGTTTTCTTCCAAAAAAAAATTATCATTGAGGATTTTATATTCTAAAGTCGAATAACCTAAGGTTAATTACTCCTTAAATTATTCTCTCGATATAGTAAGCAGTGTAATCACTAGGTTACTATATTTCTATCTACGGGTTTAGGAAAAGTTACAAACTTAAAATTAAGTGGGGTAACTTTTCTAAAAAGCCTAAAACTATATATCTATATATAACTTAAAAATGATATATATAGAAAATGAAAGTGAAGGGGAGTGAAATGGTTTTTTTGTAAAAACATGTTAGGGTAAATACCCTAATGTGTCCCTTTGTTATTATATGTGCACCTCTCTTCTGTTTGGGAGTTCGTCTCCTTGAGGCTTTTTGGTCTTTCTCCTTCTCTTCTATGGGTGATTAACCGCCGATTAAAAATGGCAGGTTTAATCGTTCTCCTTCTTCTTGTGTTCGTAACCACTGATTCCTCAATTTGGTTGTGCGAAAATTAGGGTTTCGCAACAAATTTTGGATCTTCTAACGTCCTTGTATTTTGGGCGTTTTTAGATAAACGTGAATCAATTGATGATTCTATTGGGTTCGATTATTGATTCTTCAAAAAAGGTGTGTTCGTTCCCTTTTTTGATGATTTTAATTTCTGTCCCTTTTGTGATGACTTTATGTTATCCAATTCGATGTGGGTTTTTTTGAATCTGTGAAAAAGAAAAAAAAATTGGTACCGTGCCTTAACCTTGATTTTTTTCGGGTTATATTTTTCTTGTTATGTTCTTGATAGTAGTTTGCAAGGGATGAAACCCTTTTGTTGCCAGTGATTATTCACTTGGTGGCAATCGTTGGATTCTCCTAATGCAATAGTTTGCCAAACACAAAATGATTTTTGATTGTGTTTAGTTTGATTTGCAAACTGTTTTGGCCGAAAAATTTGGTACGGTTTTTTTTTATTCAAAACAAGAACACAGTGAGATTTTTTGAAACTTGGTATATGATGATTTGGTAATAAACAACCAAAAGCTCTGATGCCAAATGTTGGATCGAATTTCTAACTTATAATCAAAATATGCCATAAATGTAAAACTTTTATTGAATTTTTACAACATGTTTGTTTATTTATACAGAATGAAAGGGTACAAGTAAAAGTCGTGACCCTTGGTGAATAACTGTTTTGTAACCGCCATTTGTAACTGTTCTTGACAGCGGGTTGGGATTAGCCCAAGTGATTGGGTTTCGGCCCAATAAACCCAGTGGTTCAATCTAAGTAATGATACACAAAAAGTTTAGACCAACACAATGGTTCCATAAGTGATGGCAATGGAGCCCAAAAGAGACAAAAAGACTAGTTTGCCATTAGCTCAAGACGAAAAGAGGTTATCATAACTACACATACCCAATTACATTTACATACTCATAAGTCAAGTACACAGGTGATACATCATAATAACTAGATTCATTTAAAACAGGTTTTTTTTTTAATAACGGCGATTAGATTAATACTCACTAGCAAGACACTAGTGAAAAGAAGAAATTGTTACAATGTGATTGTACAAGCAATTTTAGGACCTGAGATCCATTCTAACCAACTAGGATGAAACTCCTATTCCTAGCTATTCAATATCCAAGAATGCGAGAGAAACATGATTTCTTCCATGAGAGTGTCCTTCCTCGTAGGTTTTTAATCAAAGTAGATACGGTTTCTGCATCGCCAAATTATCCACAAGGATGTTTGTATCACAAACTACTCATTCAACACAGTTAAAAAGTACTCTAGTAATTAGATTTAGGGGGTGCTTCTGTTTTCCTTTTAGGATTAAGTGGTAGTTTGGAACATGGCAAATTTTGCCTCTTAATGAAGAGAGATAGGGATTTTTGTGGGTCTCCTAATAAGATGAAACAATGGTATGAGCCCACTAATTAAAAAGTTCAAATCCATGTGAGGATACGGATACTAAACAAAGATCTCGCTTGACTCGCCAAGAACCTTGAAGGGGGGGCACTCCGTCTCAAGAACAGGTCCTCCTTTAAACACTTCAGCGTCTTGAACTCCAACTTCAGCTTTGGTACCTATTAGTTTGTTTAAAATTACAAGGTTCAAGGTTAGTAAACTACTACATAACACAAGCACATGAATAATATCATGCCAAATACAATAAGCCAAAAAAATGAATAAAAGGTTGATTCGCAAAACATTCCAGAGTTCTTTAACTGATGTATAAGAAATAGTAAAATGTAAGAATGCATTTTAGCAAAATAAATCCGAACACTCCAAAATTCATACTAAATATAAGTAATCATATGGTCAAAATTAGTTGTTGTTAAGAGTGTATATTGATGTATGTTACCAGTAGTTGCTGATGGATCAGCTACAGGGTTGGGATTCCAGGCATGGGTTTCATGTGACCCGCCGATGAGATACCTGCGGAGGCGCTTGAAAATGGATCCTCCTGCCATAATAACTAGAGAGTAAACTGAAAATTTCTATGTGATTCTATATAAATGACGCGTGTTTGTGGCATGATCAGTTCTAGTCAAGCTATGGTGATGTTGACTTAACAGAAGAATAATTGTAACAAAAGTCTCCTAGACTCTTATCATATTAGAGGATGGTATAAGGAATGAGCAAGACGACAGAGTGAAATTGTTTTTCAATAGCTTTTATATCTTATATATTCGATTTAGATCCCTTTTGAACATCATCTCTTACAAGAAATCTATTACTACCTCCGCCCCAAAATTATTGTCCAGTTTTGACTTTCTGAGTCTTTCTATGTCAACTTTGACCTTAAATAATTTTGTTTATGTTACATAATACTTGATAAAAATTATACCAATGAAAAATACATTTAAAACTCAATCCATTCATATATTATGCATCAAATATTAAATAGCACAAACAAAAATATTTAAGGTCAAAGTTGAGAGAGAAAGACTAAGAAAGTCAAAAGTGGACAATAATTTTGGGACGGAGGTAGTATCATACACCAGTTTGTCTACATCGTACAAATAAGACCTACCAGCAAACAAATTTTATGGTATAGTAAGTAAACAAGGTACTAGATACAAGTACATACAATATAGAAATCAAAACCTAGTTCATACAGGAAGCTACATTGGCAGTTTGGAGTAAATTTGAATTTGAAGACTAATTTAGTTCAAGGCGCTATTAACGAAAGTTTTGCAAGTACAACATTTTAGAACGGTTAAATTTTAAATTTCATATGAAATCCATCAATGTATCGGTTTCAGAGTTCCAGTTTCCAAATCTCTATCTTGCAAAACTGCAAAAGACACATCACTATGCCACCAATCAAAAACAGAAATGACATCAGGAACCCAACAAAAATATCTAAACGACATTATACCCTAACTGGAGATGACATCAGAATGCTGATTTATACACCACACTACCATATTTCATCCTTTTCAAACCACATAACTGATTGATTGGCTTCTTGAGCAATCGTATTTGTTATAATGGCATCATGTTGCCCAAAAAAATCCATTATTTTGTGAAAACAGCCAAAAATCTCATCTAGATAGAATGCTTTTAGATAAATGACAAAAATCCACAAGCAAGAAACCCATCATGCTTGACATATTGTGTAGAAAAATGACCATGTTTGTAAAAAAGGTAGTCGTTTTGCAGTTCTAAAAGAACGCCAGTTTATTCGCAACGATGACCAAAATACAAAGATTAAAAAGTTAGCACTCCCTTTCAGGATGTACAAAATGAACAGGTTAAATGGTCAAAATAGATAGAGCATGTATCTTACAATATACCAGCCAATTGTTAACCGGCTTGATGATACTCGTCAATCGTTTCTTTCATCCCGTCCAGTTTCTCAAGAACATATTCCATTTTCTTGCAGCAGATTTCGTTAGATATTCGAGCTATGTAATCACACTTCTCAAACGGACGGTACTCGCATGCACTCTTAATTTCTTCCCTCAAAGTCACTTGTATATCCTGATGTACAAAAACAGGACGAATTAGTATGCATTCAACTGGAAGAATGTAAAACCTTCATTTACTGCATGAACTCGCTGCAGTGACTGTTGACCAATTCCTTTCTGGGTCCACCAGGGTTCGAGAATTATTCCATGACACCACCAGCATGTTCCAGTACTCTAACTAATAAAACCACCAATTAGGATCGAATACAAAGTAAAATATGAACTCTAGTATATATTTGTAGTCTCGTTGTTTTATATCAATACTCAAAGTATGACAAGTATATTACCTTCTCAACAGTTTTGAGACGCTGCAACCACTACAACATTTACCATTATCCCCAGCGACATTTTCACGCCTTCTCGGGCGACATGTCGCTGGGGATACTTATCCCGGGCGACATGTCGCCCAGGATAAGTTGAAGGGGAAAGCTCGCCAGGGATTCTTTCTCGGGCGACTTTCCCGAGCGACTTGGTGGGGCCCACAGGTTTTCAGTCAAACTAATATGTGCCACGGTGGATAACAATCTCGGGCGACATGTCGCCCGGGAAAGTGGTATAATAAAAAAATAATTAACCCTGATGAATACTTAATTAATTAATGCAGACTTATCTCGGGTGACATGTCGGCCGGGAAAAGTCACACTAAAAAATATTTCGCCACTATCCCGGGCGACATGTCGCCCGGGATTCATATTTTTTTTGTTTTGACTTTCCCGGGCGACATGTCGCCCGGAATAGGTCTGAGTGCAGCTTGCTCAGCAGGCAATTTCCAGATTTTTACCGGAAAAAATCTACCAAACATCAAACCTGTATAAATCAATATAGACTCTATCCAAATACATTACAACTTGTACCAAAACACAATACAATATAACAGATCAACGCATTTGATCTAATAAAGCTAAATCGTCCAAAATCCTAATAAACACAATATAGTCTATAAAACGGGGCTTCCTAGTCACAAACCTTGCATTATCCGCAAGATACAAGTCAATATTCAACTAGATAGGGAAACAAATATTTACATAAGGGTCGCCAAGATCAACGTAAAGAAACAAAATAGCATACTAACCCATATATAACATCTCTAACTATCGCCATCCTCCTCGTCCTCGCCGCCGTCCTCATCGTCGGCCATCTCATCATCCCCGCACCCGCCACTCCCGCTGCCGAACTCAGGTGTTGACTCATACTGGTTAAGCATCTGTGAAAACTTTTCGTCACTATTAAAAAGCTTCATCATCAAGTTCACCTGTTTGGTTAGGTACTTGTTCTTCTTTTTGAGCTTTTCGACATCGCCTGAGTTGTGCGTGCATTGAGGCGGGGGCGGAGGGGGTGGAATGAGGACATCTGTGGCCAGTCTCGGCAATACCCTACCAACACCGAGAAGGTGCCCCCGTTGCTTGCCCTTTCGAGCTAGGGCATTGATCTCTTCTTCAGTATAGGGCACACCCGACGGGGTGTTGGAGCCTAGAGCCTGCAGCCTCAACATCTCCTCCTATGTAGTGACAAAAACACAAGATAGTTAATATATTAGTCGGGTTGCTACATTATTTCTCGACAAATCATTAAAGTGCGTGTTTTGAAACAAAACTTACGTATATAGCTCGGTCCTCATCCCGCGTGAATACCCCGTTAACAGTGTGTGTCACGAAGAAGGTGAGGATCAACGACGGGTATTCTCGAGTGGCTGAGCTCTCCATCTGTATATACACACGTATATAAGATGATACAAATTAAAAACGACAAATCACAACACACCAAAGCGTATAATCAGATATATATATGTAAATATGTATGTAAAATAATTATAATGTTTATTACCATCTCATCTCGAAGGCGAGCAAGTGATCGGGATCCCTGCCGGCAAACGACCGTGCTCTTTGCTCGGTTTTGGCGATTTTGAGCGGCTCGGGCTTGGTTCCTGGGATCATTCCAAAATGCAATCTGGGCATCCCAATCTGCCGGGGTAATGCTCTCGGGACGTCCCTGTCTGATCGTCTCCACATCATAAGTCCCGGTCTCGGGGTTTATAACCCAATGCGCTGCCTTGAGAGAAGCCTTGTTGGTATTGTACAGCTTTTGGAGATGCTGCTGGATGCCCGCATTAATATCTGCCCAGCGCTGGGATTGCATATGAGGTGTCAAGTCAAACTGGGTCTGCAATCATATACAACAAAACAAAGACAGAGTTAGAGATATAATTTATATATTTATCTAAATTTGTTTATTTATTTATATGATATAAATAAATAAACGAATTTAGATAAATATACACAATTAAATAAATGAACACGATAATGAAATAAACATAAAAGGATAATGAAATAACTGACCCCAATCTTTGTCAAGATCGTCGCCTTCCGCTCCGCCGGGACCTTTTGCCAAGAAGTGTAGTACAAAGGTATCTCCCTAATAAGGTTCCCAAGGTAGTTAGACCAATGAGACGCATGGTCACCAAGAGGCATCAGGGTCTTTTTGTCGTCCCACTCAAACCGGATCGGGACAGGGCCTTTGCCATCAGTGATCTTCTTTAACCCGAGGTTACGAGTCTCCTGGCGGGTATGCAGCCTGCCCGCTTTCTTTCCACCTAAATTGGGTTTTTGGGTGCCTTTGCCTGCAAAATCAAGTGAGTGATAAAGTCATAAAAATTCAAGGCAAGCAAATTCAATGCATCAAATTTATGCTTGTATTACAATAATCCAGAAATTCTTACCTCGGTTAGCGAAGCAACCCCCTCAACCGGTGGGTATAAGGCTTGTAGGGGGGCGATCATCACCGCCACCATCACCGTCGTGGCGTCGTGCCACATCCGCTGACATCTGTACAAGTATAATTAGGATAACAAATAGAAAATCATGAACAAAATAATATAAGCATGCACACATCCAAATACATACATATCCAAATAAATATACACATTTAAACAATCCACAACAATTTCATTCATTCATTCAAATATATAAGTGTCTTTTGTAAGTTACAACTGAAGATCAATCTTCTTCTTCATTAGAATAAACAACATCTACACCATCATCATCATCAACATTGACGAGGTCTTAATCATCAGAATCTGCTAAATCATGAGGAAGGGCGTCTTCATCATCAATAACATCATCGTCTTCGTCAAGATCAATGATATCTGGCGGTGCGTCAACCTCCGTTGATTGACCATCTATATGCAATGTCGCATTATCCAAGTCACTCAAACTAGTAGAAAGTGGGAGATCAGATGAGTTGTCAAAATGTATAACATCAGGATCTTCCTCTACCACGATGACACCCCTGTCTGAAAACTTTTTACGATTCACATGTTCGACGACCTTCCAGTGGGGTTGTCGTCTAGCCATATCTTCAAGGTAGAAGCATTGTTTGACTTGTGTTGCGAGAATGTATTGATCATCTTTAAACGCCTCACCTTTTGTCAAGATGTGTCATGTTGTTTCTAAGGACAAGATGTTTGACTTTCCGTCATTCGTTGCTAGTGTCAAACCACTTAACTCGAAACAACACAACTTTGAATGACAAATACAAAAACTCGAGGATTTCTTGAAGCTGACCATAATACATTTCTTCGTCCTTCCTACCAGGCGAACAAATGCCGCTGTTTTAAGTTTTGCGACGTTCATCGCGGTTGTGCACGACAAACTTCACACCGTTGACTACGCAAAAGTTGACTGAGATTGGAGTCGGTGTTGGTTCACAAGCCAAAGCGAATAACTCACTGGTTGCGCTAACACCTGGGTCATTGTGTACGTGACGTTGATGGATCTATGAAGAAGATAGGATTAGATAGAGAACACAAAATATGATATCGTTATTTTTACAGTTAAGTACACAAAATAAGTCTAAGTTTACCTGCGACCCAAACCAGTCGGGGAATACTTCTTTCATGTCTTTGTTAGGAAATTTACTGAAAAATGTTCATGGTATTAGAATAAGTCGTCGAAAAGATAAGTGAAGAAAAAGAAGTTTCAAAATAAAAATGCGTACCTCTTGAACTGGGACCGGTACGTGTCGATTTCAGGACTATTATAAAGTACATACCATGTCACTTTCTTCAACTCTTGGGCATCAAACCGAATAACCAACCGTAAACCAATCGATTACGATCGGGACGATTAAATTTTGTGGTAACATCCCGAAAATAATGAGAACTGAAAGTCAATGCTTCTTCTTCAACATAAACCTCCACAATCGAACCTTCCGGCTTAGCTTTATTTCGTACATAACATTTTAGCTTCTTCATGAATCTTTCAAATGGAAGCATCCACCGGGGGCGAATAGACCCGCCTTCAAGAGCCTCTAGAGGTAAATGGATAACCAAGTGAATCATAATGTCAAAGAAAGCAGGAGGATATATGAGCTCGAGATTGCACAGAATATCGACCACCTTGCTCTGAGCTTTCAACATGTCATCCTCCATCAAAGTTGCAGAGCAGATTTGCTTAAAGAATGAACATAGCTCGATTATTGGTTTTGCAACCACATCGGGCAAGTATTGCTGAAGTCTGTAAGGAAGTAAACGTTGCATCATTATATGACAGTCACGAGACTTCAGGCCCGTTATATTGGTATCATTATCGGTCACTTTGTGCTTGAAGTTGGATCTGTTAGAATAGATTCACCCTTAAGAACACGGATCCGGAGGCTTGGTAAAATGGAAAAGAAAAGTATCCATATTATTTAGAGAGAAAAGAGATGAAATGGGAAGAGTGTGTGTGCTTGAGAGAAAAACACACACACACACTTTTTACAAAAGTGAGCTTCACCCCTCCATGGAAGTATGGAGGGGGTATTTATAGTCCTAGTGACACACAACTATTGTAGCTTGTCATTATTAGTCCCTATGTGTCACGCTATAAATAAACTAATGTAATTCCGGATATGTCACCATATTTTAAGGCTAACAATCTTCCCCCAATATGTGGACACATACGGAATTACTTACAATGTTCCTATCATGTACAAATACAACAGAAATAAAGTCTTCCAAAGCACTTCCAAAGCTGAAGATGTCTTCTGAGTTCTCCTTGTCTTGAAACTTGTACTCCAGCTTGGATCTTCATTGTCTTTACTTGTACAGGAACCATTGTAGTATGCATGAACTAGATTAACTTCCCCCCAATCCTGCGGCATGTCTTGAAAAGTTTCTTCATAGACTACTTTTGGCGAAGTTTCTGATCGGCTTCCCCTAAAACCAACATCCCTAACTTAAGCGATTCAGTAAAATTAATGTAGCTTGAACAATCTTCTACTTGTCCATCAAAGTGCACATCGTGGAATTTTGTAGGAAGTCAAACGCACACAAACAACCACTGCTTCTTGTCATCAGGGTCTTGAGTGAATATTCGTTCAGGGTGCATTGCGAGAAAATCAGCAACTGTTTCTTCTCACGTTTGCATAATGTACTTCATAAACATACTAAACATTTAAGGGCTAACAAACTTCCCCCGGAAGTTGACATGGTAACATCAGAGGTCAATTAATCCCAGATGTAAACATTTTCCCCATGATGGTTGGAACTCTCGGAAAGCATCATTGTAGTGGTTCGTCCCATATCACTCGAGATGTTCTAGTCATAAGCACAAATCTTGATAAACAGAAGAATCCATACCCTCTTGACTTCAGAAACCGGAACAGACATCATTTGAACATTGAGGAACGGGGCTTGAAGTGTTATTTTCAGTAGACACCATTTGACATTGACGACCGTGGCTTGAACTGCTGTGTTCAAACGTCATTGAGTGATCATCAGATCAAAATTCCTTGAAGAGTGTGTGTGCTGTGTTCAAACACGATTCACCCTAAGAACAACGGATCCGGAGGCTTGGTAAAATGGAAAAGAAAAGTATCCATATTATTTAGAGAGAAAAGTGATGAAATGGGAAGAGTGTGTGTGCTTGAGAGAAAAACACACACACACACTTTTACAAAAGTGAGCTTCACCCCTCCATGGAAGTATGGAGGGGGTATATATAGTCCTAGTGACACATAACTATCGCAACTAGTCATTATTAGTCCCTATGTGTCTAACTATATATGAACTAATGTAATTCCGGATATGTCACCATATTTTAAGGCTAACAATCTTCCCCCAATATGTGGACACATACGGAATTACTTACAATGTTCCTATCATGTACAAATACAACAGAAATAAAGTCTTCCAAAGCACTTCCAAAGCTGAAGTTGTCTTGTGAGTTCTCTTGGTCTTGAAACTTGTATTCCAGCTTGGATCTTCATTGTCTTTACTTGTACAGGAACCATTGTAGTATGCATGAACTGGATTAACTTCCCCCCAATCCATGCAGCATGTCTTGAAAAGCTTTCTTCATAGACTCCTTTTTGGCGAAGTTTCTGAATCAGCTTCCCCCCAAACCAACATCCCTATCTTAAGCAGATTCTGAAACATTGATGTAGCTTGAACAATCTTCTACTTGTCATCAAAGTGCACAGCGGAATTTTGTAGAAGTCAAACCACACCAACGACCACTGCTTCTTGTCATCAGGGCTTGGTGAATATTCGTTCAGGGGTGCATGCGAGAAATCAGCAACTGTTCTTCTCACGTTTGCATAATACTTCATAAACCATACTAAACATTTTAGGGCTAACAAACTTCCCCCTGGAAGTTGACATGGTAACATCAAGGTCAATTAAATCCCAGATGTACACATTTTCCCCCATGATGGTTGCGAACTCTCGGAAGCATCATTGTCGTGTACGTTCATATACTCGAGAAGTTCTTGTCATAAGCACAAATCTTGATATACAAAAGAATCATTACCCTCTTGACTTCAGAAACCGTAGAGGAGATGAAGCAAGAATCAAGAACACTTGGTATAATCAAGGTCTTGTGAATGAATGTCATCGAAGAACTTTAAAGATTTTACAACATTAACTAATTAAAGACCGAAGCTCCATTGTAGAGTGACCGAACTTCCTTGTTCGACTCAATAAATTGAGGCTAACAGACTGTTATGATTAGGAATGGCAATGGGGTGGGTTTGAAGCGGGGCGACCACCCTCCATCCCCAAACCCGATTAGCAAACCACGCCCCAAAGCCGCCCCGATCCCCAATGGGGATCTTATCAGGGCGCTCCACTGGGGCGAGATGCTCCCCCAAACCCGCTCCAATCCCTGTTGGGGATCTTATCGGGGCGCCTTTACGAGCGCAATGCTCTATAAAATACACGTTGTTCTCTGTTTATTGTTATTTTTATGCCATATTTTTACAAATGTGATTGCATGCAATAATATGAAGAATCAACAACACGCTAATAACATATTAATTAGTAGCCTTTATAAGTTTTCAACAAATTAAGCATAAATAATGATAACCATGTTAAAAAAATCAAAACTTTTTTTAAAAACATTACACAAAAGAAGTTTTTCCTAATCACAACTTACAATCTTGCAAAGATACAAAACAACAAAAAATTGATAATATTGGTTTTATTACGTAAATCCTAACATAACAATATATGAATATAATAGCTTTATATGTATATATACTTTCGGGGCGGGGCGGGTTGGGGATCTTGTGCCCCGTCCCCGCCCCAAACCCGATAAAAATCCCCGTTAATGCCCCGAAACCCGATAAGCATGCCCTACCCCGCCCCAAAACTTTCGGGTTTCGGGTTTCCCCATTAGGTTTGGGTTTTTTGCCATCCCTAGTTATGATGTTATATGGTATCCAAACTCTATACCAAGGCATGCTTTTCTTCTATGGCTGCTGGTCCAAGAAAGACTACCTACTCAAGACAGGCTATGTAAATGGTATCCAAATAGAGTGATGAAGTATGCAATGTGTTCTCAAAGACAAGATTCACATCAACATTTATTTTTCAAATGCCAATATTCAAGACCAGTTTAGAGTAAAGCAAGTTTGAAAGCTAAATTAAGTCATGGGAATGATGACTGGAAGGAGAATATAAATGATCTAAAGAAATTGACTTGCAAAAGGAATATTTGGGTTGTGGTTAAGAAGATTGTGTTGTAAACTGCTGGCAGGATAAATGGCATGAGAAAGGTCCCCTATCAAGCATTATATCAAGAAGACATATGTACAATGCAAAAATTGACAGCAATGTTAAAGTTGCTGATATGATCAGTAATGGACAATGGAAGTGGCCAAATGAATGGATTTCTTTATTTCTAGTATTAAAGGAAATGAGAATTCCTAATATTAATGATGATGTCCAAGATAGGGTGATGTGGCTGACTGAAAAGAATAAATTGGTAAACTTCAGTACTAGCAGGGTGTGGCATGATGTTAATGAACATGGGACTAAAGTTGACTGGTATGATGTTATATGGTATCCAAACTGTATACCAAGGCATGCTTTTATTCTATGGCTGCTTGTCCAAGAAAGACTACCTACTCAAGACAGGCTATGTAAGTGGTATCCAAATAGAGTGATGAAGTGTGCATTGTGTTCTCAAGAACAAGATTCACATCAACATTTAATTTTCAAATGCAATATTCAAGATCAGTTTAGAGTAAAGCAAGTTTGAAAGCTAAATTAAGTCATGGGAATGATGACTGAAAGGAGATTATGAATGATATAAAGAAATTGACTTGCAAAAGGAATATTTAGGTTGTGGTTAAAAAGATTGTGTTTGCTGCAACAATTTACTTTCTGTGGCAAGAAAGGAATTTGAGACTATTTCAAGATGCTAAGAGGAAATGGGAAGATCTGTGGCAAGTGATTGAAGAAAATGTTAAAATAAAGCTATCTTGTCTAAGATCTAATGTAAGAGAGGTATGTTCCACTTGGGAGATTATGGTTAACATATGTGATAGGACACCTTCAATTCAAGGAGAAAACTAATGGATTAAAAATGATCAATAAGGCTCACTGGTGGCAAATTAAAATAAAGGGGTGTTTGGTTTATGGAGTTAGAAGCTGATGGAATGGAGATGTAACTGGTTTGAGCAGATGGCTAGTACCTTAGCCTGAAAACTTAGACTATTTGGACCCAATATTATCCTTTATGTGAGGGTGTAGCTGCATAATAGGTAGTTTTAGTTTTTACTACAGTCTGAGTTAGTAAGGCCATAAGGTAGTTTCCTGCATTAGTTGAGTGATTAGGGGTGCCAGCTATGATGAAGCATATTCTCAGCTCATTAGGGAGATGAGTTGATTATGGGAAATGTAGTCATGGTGGGGAAGTATCCTTAGGTCCCTCCTTTCATTTGAGTGATGCCATCTAAAGTATTATGCGTATAAGTTCTATGTGAGGATGGAAACTGCATAGTGTATACTGCATAATTCTATTTGATGGAAATGTAGCTTAGTGAGAAGATACCTAATGGAACTGAAGTTTTACCTAACCTTGGTGATGCCTCATATAACAACCTCTATGGATCTGGGTGTGAGCATAGGTAAGGTGTTTGTATGATGGAAATGTAATCGATGGTTGGGGTTTCTTCATGGTTGCCTAGTTATAGCATTTGCGTTTCGCTGAGCTTTTGCTATACTAGAAGAATGGTGAACTTAATTACTAAGCTGAAGTAGATAGCTTGTTTCATGTTGTATGTTTCTGTTTTTGGCAGTTTTAAGTTGATAAGGGCATGTCCTATCAATCTTTAAAATGTTGCCTTGTAAGTTCTGGATATAATTTGTGATTAATATAAGTTCACCAATTTACCAAAAAAAAAAACTTCGTTGTCGATCATTCATCAACAATGGTCTCATCCTCCTTCTTCCCCAACAATCATTTAAACACGTACTTTGGATCCTCCATCTCCCACTATCCCCTCAAGATTATCAAGTAGTCGCGACACTTACTTATTGTTTAATCATTTTACACCCACAATAATTATCAACTAAACCAATTATTCATGTTGAATCCTTTGTATACCAAATAAGCTACACGTTACTTTATTTATTACCTTATTTATAGACAATGGAACTGGAATATATTAGGTCTAAACCATCAAATACCAAATTTACTATAACACTTCTATATCAACATGTGACATGAATGTATTGAAATCATATCCACAACCTAACTTATATAAGAGCATCGCCAATCTATTGAGCATTTGAAGACGCAATATATTGCCACATCATCCTTGAGCTCTTGCATAATGTTTAATTCTCATACGAAATACAATTAAATAATTGTAAGATATGGACAAGTGGACTAATATATGCGGGGAGACCCATTTCCTTTATACGAACTAATGATGTGACACTTTTGCTATGGATTACACACATAAAAGAGAATCATTATATGTTGTCAGCTAAACGTATTGCGAATGCCCTAAAACTTCTATATAGTTTTTTGGTGGTACTTGGCTCGATTGAGTCCATTTGTTCATAAGCAAGTCGACCTGTCATCCTATTTAACACGACCCGTCTATATAAACAAGTTAAATGAATTAATTGTAACCTATTACTAGAACTTTAGTTGCCAAATTAAAAACCACAAAACTTAATGGCGGTTAAAGAAACAAGTTGAGAAAACAAAATCTAGCCCGACCCGTATAAAACGTTGACAAAGCTAGGGACAGACTAGGGATGGCAACGGGGCGGGTTTGGGGCGGGGCGACCATCCCCATCCCCAAACCCGATTACCAAAGTTCTCCCCAAACCCGCCCCGATCCTCATCGGGGATCTAATCGGGGCGCTCCGTCGGGGCGCGTTGTTCCCCCAAACCCGCCCCGTAATAATCGGGGATCTTTTCGGGGTATCCTCTTTAGGGGCAATTCTCAACTACAGACGTACCATTTCACATTTATTATTATTATTTTTATACCGTTAGCAATAACTTAAAAAATTAACAACCTACAAATAATCAATTACAAATAAGCCTTATTAAGTTTTTAATGATAGTATTATGCATAAATAATGATAAATTACATCGCCAAAAATTATAAGTTATAAATATGACGTTAAACAAGTTTGTATAATCATAATTTTACAATCTTACAAAGATAGAAAACTAACAATATTAGAGAAATATTTTTTTTATTACGTAAATACTAACAAAATACGATACAAGTATAGATATATTCGTATATGTGTATATATTATTCGGGCGGGGCGGGTCGGGGATGTTATTCCCCGACGTTAAATTACATCGCCAAAAATTATAAGTTATAAATATGACGTTAAACAAGTTTGTATAATCATAATTTTACAATCTTACAAAGATAGAAAACTAACAATAGTAGAGAAATATTTTTTTATTACGTAAATACTAACAAAATACGATACAAGTATAGATATATTCGTATATGTGTATATATGTTATTCGGGCGGGGCGGGTCGGGGATGTTATTCCCCGCTTCAAACCCGATTAAAATCCCCGTTTAAGCCTTAAACCCGCCCCGTAACCCGATAAGCATGTCCCGCCCCAATTAGTTCGGGTATAGAGTTTCCCCGTCGGGTTCGGTTTTTTTGCCATCCCTCGGACAGACACACAAAGAGAAAGAGGGTTTTAAACAAGCAACAACAACACAACACAACAAAGGGTTTATCAATTATCACAATCACAATAAAATAAATGAAGTAGCATATTTAGGGCACGCGCCCTAATTTCACCAATGGAGTTAAAAGATGATTCTGGAACTAATCCGTGTTGTATTCTGGTAATTTCTTTCATTAATTCTGTTAAAAGATTGCTTGTATTTCTAGTTCTCTGCTTATTTTTAGGTAAATAAGCAGGTAGGTGCTATAACCTAAGCGGATCTTTGTTTATGTGCTTATTTGATTTCGGTTTATATTTCACAACCTCTAGTTTTTCGGCTTATTTTGAGACTTAGGCTTATGTTTGGCACCGGGCTTATCAGGGCTTATGGGGGCTTGAGCTTCTAAAATAAGCTTTGTTTGTCATACAGACTTATGGGAGCTTTTATAAGCCATAAGCCCAAGCCTTAGCTCAAACATACCCTATCATAATAAACTTAATGGCAATTGGCGCATACAATACGTCCAGTTATATTAGCCCATAAGTCTCAAAATACGCCACAAATTTTGGGGTAATGAAATATAAGCTGAAAACAAATAAGATCATAAGCCCACATATAAGCTTAAACAAACGCCCCCTAAAACCTTTTATAGATGAATTTGACTTAGCATTTTTTTTAGTACTTATTTTTAAGCTGCTTATACTTGTTGTGTGTTTTTTGTTCTGATGAATGTGATGTGATTTGTGGTGTTAGTGGAAAGCCAAGTATGCAAAGCTGCAACAGAAGAATACGAGGGCGGAAGAGGGGAGAAGCGCGCTTAAGCAGGCGCTCGCGGTTTTTGAGTCCGAGTATGATAAGATGAAGAAAGGTATCGATATGTTGTTTCTGAAATTTTCATTAGATGTTTATGTTTATGTATATGTGTAGGTTTGTGTATTTTGGTATGCTCACGGCTGTAGCTTTTTTAAACAGTTTAGATGAGTTTAT
Source organism: Tanacetum coccineum (assembly GCA_026074375.1). Taxonomy (NCBI): domain Eukaryota; kingdom Viridiplantae; phylum Streptophyta; class Magnoliopsida; order Asterales; family Asteraceae; genus Tanacetum; species Tanacetum coccineum. The sequence goes on from BQNB010033963.1 coordinate 29,821, forward strand.
GCGGCATCTAGTGCACTAGTGGTAGAGTTACTATTTGGGATAACATTTTCATAAACATGTAGGATAAGATCAATATAGAAGACTTACATTTTCATGTGCATAAAGCTTTTTTCAACAAGTTTTTAGCTTATTGTGTTATGAAAACACAAGAAGCTTAATAGTAGTGTTTGCAACTCTGCGTAAGCTTATCAGCAGTCTGATGGTTTTTGAGAACGCATAAGCTGTCAGCCGTAAGCTTATCAAGACACCTGAAAATAGCTGATTAAAAAAAAATAAGCTAATAAGCTTAAGCTGTTTTATGACATCCAAATACTTTTTGTGAGCTTATTGGGTTTCAAAGCCATCTTTATAGAGCATTCACAAAAGGCCCTTCTTATCAATTCTATAAACCAATAAGCACTTTTTAGTACGTGTTACAAAATAACCTAAAATGCACCTCAAATAAGCTTAACCAAACATCCCCTGAAGATTATCGAAACACCCCTTCACAGTCAAGGAATTTTAAGAGACAGATCAAGTGGTATATATGAGTCAAATGAGATCGCGGGAAAAATGTAATTTGACTTTTTAGTTTGAATGATCAACTTTGGGGATCAATAATTGATGCAAACTTCATTACTTATTCTGAAACCAAAATACCGAGCTACCAGAGTTACTTGTAGACCAAGCTAATAACTATTTTATGCTTTTGTATAATTGTTAATGGGAAAATAGTATTTAATCACAACAGTCAATGACGAATTGAGTTTATGTATGGAAGATCACAAACACTTACAGACTGACGTTCTTTTGCAGATTATGAGAAGGAGAAGCTGCGTGTCGACAATGAAAGAATGGCTAAAGAAAAAGAATCAGCTGTACGAGTTTCATTGGAAAATGAAATATCCTCTCTGAAGTCTGAGGTTTTATCATTGAGTCAAAAAGGAAGTTCAGTACCAGAAAACGTGAGTGAAGAACTTAAACTTCTGCAAGGACGTGTTTCTGAGAAGGAAAAGGAGTTAAAATGTCTACAAGAGGAAAAGAGAAGAGCTAATGAGGCATGCGAAAGTTCAAAGGCTGAGAAAAATAGGGTTGATCAAGAGTTAAGTAAGCTTAAAGCACAGTTACTTAAAGTTGAAACAGAAACGAAACAGTTGAAGAAGGATCTTCAAAAAGAGAAAGCTAGAGCAGATTCAGAGAAAAAACGAGCAGATGAAGTGTTGAAAACAGCAAAAACCGAGCAGGCTGAACTTGACGTTCTCAAGGCGGTGAAAAATAATATAAATGATCTGTCTTCTAAGTCTGAGGACAAGAGTTTGGAAACGGAAATAGGTCGGCTCAAAGAGCTTCTTGATAAGGAGAAAAAACGAGCAGATATCGAGACTAAGAAAGCTGAAACTGAGAAAAAAAGCGCTAATAGATTGAAAGAAATGTTGAAATCGGAACAAAGTAGAGCTATTGAGCAAACAAAGTTGGTTGACGTTGAAAGGAAAAAAGCCGAGGAATTTGCACATCAGTTACAAAAGTTGAAGTGTGAGGCTGATGAGGCAAAATCAAAGCTGGTTTCAGAGGGTTCAAAGTTTAAAGATGCAAACAACAAAAAGATCGAAGCTGAAAGGAAAAAGACAATTAAAGAGAAAAAGAAAGCTGAAGAACAGCAAAAGATTGCAGAAATGAGTACAAAACATGCTTTAGAGGAGAAACAACGTGCAGATATGTTTAAACAGCAAGCCATGTCAGAAAAAGCTCGTGCTGATAAGCTAGCAAAGGAGCTAGAAGATACCAAGCAAAGGACTAAAAAAGCAAGCGCAGAGTTAACCAACCCTTCTGTTGTTCTAGTTCAGAAAGATCTGGAAGCTAAATCTGCTGAAATGAAACTTCTAAAGAAAAGGTTGAAGCTTGAAAAGGAGAGAGTTAAGCATGCCGATAAAGTGGCTGAGCTTGAAAAGAAGTGTAAAAAAGTAGTTGAGGAAGAGCTCCATCAACTAAAGCTGGAGTTTGCTCGATTTTCAAGTCGCATAGGGCTGTGTAACTGTTTTTCCGTAGGTAAATCTTGCCTTGAAAAGGTTGGTTTTGAATATTTTTTCCGTCGGTAGCTCATATCTACTTCATATCTTGTAAGATTGTGTTTTTAAAGAAATGAC
>BQNB010033963.1:37096-51939 GCA_026074375.1 Tanacetum coccineum
AAGTTAGTACTGGCAGTACTAACTTTTACTCTAGCAGTACTAACCAGTTAGTACTAGTAGTTATAATCTCAGCAGTACAAACTTTTTGACTTGGCAATACTAAGTTGAACCAGCAGTATAAACTTTATAGAAGCCCTTAATTCCTAACAATCTACAAAGGATGGAATGGATATCTACATGCTGGTTAAAAGGAATATCCTTTGTCAAGAGATGTTCTTACACATATGTTAGTTGCAAAGCTCTTGGTGGAACAAAATAATGAGTGTCCAGAGAACTTCTTAGGAAGATATTCATGCAGATTGAAAGACCAAGAAGATAAAGTGTTTGGATGAATCCTCTCATAGAACAAGGTTTAATTCAAGAAACTTGATGATTTGGAGGTAAATCACAAGTTTAGGGGAGGATTGTTGGGAATTAAATGTGTTCATACTTAGTACTGCCAAGTCAAGAGTTAGTACTGCTCAAGTTACAACTGCCAGTATTAACTAGTTAGTACTGCTAGAAGAAAGTTAGTACTGCCAGTACTAACTTAATACTGCTGAAGGACTTAAGACTACTGCATGAAGATTAAAGACTGCTAAAGAGATAAAGACATGTCAAGAGATTTGTATTGACTTATTCAGAGTATATTATATATAGTTAGAAAGATACGTATAAGTTTAACATTATAAAAGATTTATAGTTATCTTGTAAAGGACTCCTTAGTGTATAAAAGGAGATCCTACGTTATGGTTTTCAATGAATAGAGATATAAGTTTTGATACATAGCTTCAAGGTTGTAAACCCTAGTACTACACAAAGTACTCGTATTATTGATAATAATATTGGAGCTTTTCATTAATATCATTTTTCATACAGTTTACTGTTTCATTAATATTCTTCTAAGTATTAAAGAGTAGATTCCGCATACTCTTTAGTATTTACAAAGTTTCTGTCATAGTTGTTTTGGATTTATCCAAAGTAATTTAACATTTACAAGCTAAGGAATCGATCTTAAGTTAGGATCAACAAGTGGTATCAGAACTAAAACATGTTGGGAAATTTGATACCAATCGATCTTGATAGAATTAAAACACGTGATAGTTCTTGGATCGTTTATAGCTCGAGGTTGTTTAGACCTCATCTAGGATCATGATAACAAAGACAATAACATGCAGTGGAATAAGAACAAATCAATGTTATCATAACAAGGTTTTTCATTATTAACACTCCAAGCCCCAATATTTTTTTATCAAAATAATACGGTTACATCAATGAACTATAACAAGGATCAAGGAAAACCTTGATTACCTTGGGGCTAAACTATTGGGAATAAAAGGCTTCTTAACTGTTACTACTACTGGTTCAAGTTACTACTGCTAGTTATAAAGATTACTACTGCTGGTTATAGTTTCTACTACTGGTGAAGACTGTAGGAAATACTTTAAGTCATTGTTACTGCTAGTTGTAAAGATACTACTGCTAGTAATAATTACTACTGCTAAAAGAGTTTTTGGTGCCAGTTATAAGTTAGTACTATTAGTTATATGTTAGTACTGCTGATGTGATAAGAATGAGATATTTTGGGAAAAGATATGTATGTATAGAAAACGCGTTGTAAGCCCATTAGGGTTCCTTGGTGTATAAAAGAAGACCTTAGGGCATGTAGGTTAATACATCTCAATATCTCATCTTCATATATCATCTAGAAATTGTTTTGTTATAGCTTCAAGGTTTTGTATAACCCTAACACTATTAAGAGTGTTCGTATTAATATATTGAGGCTGAAAGTTTGGTATTATACATCTTGTTTGTTACTATTTTATTGCTTATTCTTCTTAATATCATAGACTAGATTCCGCATAGTCTTTGATATATTCAATCAAAGTTTCTATCATAGTTGTCTTGGATTTATTCAATACAACTAAGCCTTTTACAAGCTAAGCAAGATCTATTCAAGTGGGATCAACAAATACAATAAAATTGAAATGTATATAACTGAACCAAATATAAAATTGTAATGTCGTACATAATAAAATTCTCAAGTAACATAGTTTTCATGAACAATAATTTAAAGACTTTTGACTCTTCTTCCTAGCTTGCTTTTGCTGTCTGGATTTTGATGAGGTTGGGAATCTGGATTGATTAGACCGTAAAGCAACCCATGAATCATGTTAACTCAATTTAAAGAGGCTCAAACTTCATCTACATGAACAAATGCATCATCATCTGTCTTTATGAGATATTTTGCAGATATAACTTTTGTCCTAACGATACAAATAGCAATGGTTTTCCATTTGATCACCTGTTCCAATGTCTATATATGAAATAATAAGCAAAATACGATGATGAAGACGATGTATCCCCCAATACCTGTAAAATTTTCAATCAGGAGTTAATTTTTATTTTACCAATGAAGTCTAATGGTTTTACCATTATTAACCCTATTTTCAATAACTGTAAAATTACCTCAAGCTGTTCTTCTGTAAATAAATCTTTCTGAATGCTCCAAGTATCAGCATAGGTTCGACAGAACTCTGCAAAAGATTTTGTAACAATGGAGTTGACAGTTGATGGTTCACCAACAAAATGGGCCAATAAGGTGGCGTGCTCAGGCAACCAACTAAAACAAAAATGAGAATAATAAACATTTAGATTAATCTTATCTGATTTGAAGTAAAAAAATAGGTAACTTTTTGCAATAAGAATGTACCTTGGCATATCATAAGGAACTAACAACACGCAAGCAGCCAGTGCAAGAACACGACTATGTATAGAAGCAATTGAAGGACCACCGTTGCGTTTCTGCTGATCGACAAACAATATAGTTACGAAAATGACCCATTAAAACAGTTTTGAATTGTCAAAACAGATTAAAAATAAGGTGAGTACCAAAACAGATAATCATATAAATAGATGAGACCAACCTGTGTTTTCTTCTCTTTTGAAGCTTTGTCGCCGTGCTATAAGCTCGTTCACGGAATTCTTTTGACAATTCTCCATCTTTACCCTTCATTAGGCCAGCTAAAACAGCGGCTGCATGCCCCCTCACCTGTAGCACAGCTGACAAAAATAGAAACTTCAGTATAGTTTATTTATAATAATATCATTAGTTGGGTGATACAAAAAGTAAGAACATAATAAAACTTGCCTCTACTTGGGTATCTGTAATTAGCTTCTTAACCGTCTTTTAGATTTTCTGTTTCTCATCATTTGAGAGGATGAAGCAGCAGGATGATACTTCTTGTCAATGAAACCTTACACAACATGAAGCATCTGACCAGCCGGCTCAGCTTGATCATTGACTTATAATAACAAACAAAAGAGAAAAATTAAAGTGACCTTGTGGACATTCATATTGAAAAAAGATGGTAATAAAGTATTACTAAGATCTACAATAACTGGATATGTTTGATGAGAAAATGCATCTTTAAGTAAATGTTCTTCATTTTTGAACAACTAGCATGCCTTTAGAAGTACAAATACTTGAAAAAAAACATATATAGCTGGCAGAAGATACTTAACGCAAAATACTCATGTAGGTCTAATAGATAAAGTAAGAACCATAGGAAGCTAATAGTATCACTTATCTCCCCTTAGCAACATATCCGAGTACAGTACTCATTTGCGTGCTTGACTAAGCCTATATTCTTCAACAACACAACCCTTACAAGCTAAAGAGCGAGCGAGTCGACATGCTCATACAAGCCAACACACTCGAGCATGGATCTCATGAACGGCTAACTCTTCCATCGTCACGGAAGCCCTCGCCACTTCTACACATCAGAACATAGCCTCACAAAATTTCATTTGTAAAGAGCAAAAGAAGATTATAATAGTCTTGAGCGTAATCACAGTAAATTTGGTTGCATTGTATGATAAAGGAACACAATCACTCTATACAAACCACCTCGAGACTCGTGATTCAATGCGCATCTACACTACACTAGTTAGGTGATAATCATACAGACAATCTACTATGCTAGCGCGCCAAGCAGGGCGTTCGCATAGACATACAATGTATCACATTCCTTTGAGAAAAAGACATAATGATGGAGGCACACATGATCACTACACTAGTGATATACCGAGCCCACTCGAGAGGTCGCAGAAACGGCGTGCAAATTAGTGCGGATAACTGTTGTTCTGTATACCGCGACTAGATACAACGAAAGAAGAAAGAGCAATAAGAAGGCATGATAGTATGATGAATCCTGGACTGATCAGCGAGAACTTGAGATGCATACGACATTGAGAACTCGGAAACTCGAGAATGAGCTAGCGTCTATGTATTTAGATGGACTGATTGCGATTAGACAGACAGCTAGATGCACTAGGCTACCTAGCTCTGGCATAGGATTACTCATTCATTTTGATGCCAATATACATCTCGCCTGCAGCCATCTCACGATACCACTACGCGAACATAGAGACACTAGACACATACAATCGATAAACCAATACTCAGAGAATTGAGCGACTCAGAGGTTTCTGTAAAACCTGAACACACACCTGACTATCTGATGGTTCTAAGCACTCCAAATAGAGTATGACAGGGCAGCGTCGCTACACATCACCCCGAGATGTGAGATGATCACTACTTACAGGGTAGAGCGAACACAGAGGATAAGCCTGAGCTCTAGAGAATAGAAATAGTGCGAGGAGCGGTTGAGTCAGTGCACGAGATCTGAACATATGTCTGTACACGACACAACTATCTTCTACTACTTCTGACATCTTCTTGAGTACGTACAACTAACAAATATTCACAGATAGCGACGATATTGGACAATGACAGAAAATGACTGATATGTCTAGTTCACGATAGTGGACAGTGAACAATGTCTTCTATCTCTCTATGCAAGAGATCATTAATCAACTGCTCTGTTACTTAATCCATCTACTACAAATACGATTACAAAACATCATTCTGACACTGATGTAAATGTATTAGCGACACACAAGGAGTATACACAGCTTAATTTAGCAAATAAACTCAGAACATGAGAGAACTCTGTCACAAAAGAGTACTGTCTTCACACTCATCTCATTCACCACTAGCTCTCGAGTGACATCTACATAAAATGTTATAGACTATAGCTAGCACTAGCGCGCTACTTAGCGATACATGATAACAGTCACCTTTCTCTCAGAGCACACTCTACTATTATCGCAGAGTAGACATGCATTCCTTACCTGCACTCATCCTTCTCTCATCAATATCTGAGTCTCGTCTCCACGATGTGCTACACACTGAGAGCAACGTCTGCGTATACACATGTACAGACATCAATCACCAATCTAGCCAGCGATGCAGACGCATTCTGAGCTCATGCGTCCCAAGGTTTGTTGACGCTAGCGGTCTGGAGCGTCACTCTCTTTGAGTAAGCCAGTCACACAGTTGGACATCGTCTCCGCGGAGCCCTCATGGACTGTGTCCATTCTCTCTTCGTTGAACTCACAGATCTTGCAACCGATGTACTCTGAGAGCGAGACCATAGCACAGCCGAGATATGTCATGTCTGCTACTGAGCCTTAACAGTGCGCGTAGTGTATGACGCAATCAAGCGAGTGAGACAGAGAACATGTGAATCAGGCAAAACAGATATGCAAAAGGCTACAAACGTAACTGATGGACACATAGGCGGTCTCACTTATGACCGTATCGACGCAGACTCTTCTCAACCGTCTAAGCGACTTATAGATGAGCGTCATCGCAAACCCAGAAACATCCTAGAGCTAACGCGTAGAGATTCGAGATGCATTCGGGGTTGATAACTCATATGAGATAGAATGTCACTGACTGAATGCCAGGTAATATCCACATGCGAATCATCCGCCGACCAAAATAGTATTCACTGCTCGACGATACACATATGTCCAGTCGAGCGACTTAAGTTACTTCATAACTCACATACGCACCACGACTCACAACAAAGCAGAAGACGCACCCCCCAGTCTACCTAGTGACATCTCTGAGTAATCCTCTAGAATAAGATGCTCTATCTCACTTGCGACATTTCCTTGAATCTGATATAAAATTTGGACCCATACTGAGAGCCACATAATGAATACTAGCTCTATTTTTTTATTTTGCACCATCTTTACATTTTTTAAGCACATGGGTGGCTTTTTGTTTCACCCTCTTTTCTTCATTTTCTTCATGATAAATATTCAAATGTTACATGAGTTTATATCTTTAATTATTGCCCCTGCAACATCTGATATTATACGCACATCCCCCCACTCGAGATAAACAATGTCAAAAGTGATGATACAAGGGGGTCTTTATAGATGATAACTGATTGGTCTTCCACGAATGCACATAATTCTCGTTCCCATTCCCCCGAACCATGGACTTAATGTAACACCCCCAAAAATGTGTCGCAGCGGAAATATGTCCGGGGGCATTACTTCATAATACACAGCGCTAGATACAAGAGAACGACCTCTAAATGTGTCGTTTGAAAAGCAATCTCGTTAATAACCTTGAAATTGATATAACATTTGTCCTATAATTGCATCACAATGAAAAGCTTGAAAGCGATACAACGAGATTTGATCATTTGTATGTAAGTAGAAATCCATGAATGAAATCTTCTCAATTTAGACTCCAATGCGCATCAAGTAAGCCAAGCATCTAATTCACCTGTGAAAAAATGCTTAAAAGTGTCAACATTAAAGTTGGTGAGTTCATAGGTTTTGTAAGTATAAATGTTGAACCAAAGTTCCGTAAAGTAGGTATAACAGTTTAAATCCTTAAATGTTCTTCCAAAATGTATGTATGATTTTTAGAAATCAAAAACTATTAAGCATGCATGACCATTTAAATCCACAAATAGTCACCAAAACGTATGTATAGTTGAACTACCTTTGTTCAAAGTATGTATTGCCACTTTATTCAAGACAACGCGTAAGTATTCATGTATATCTATTGTTGGCCCTGTAGACCCAACCAATCGTATTCCGACCTATTATAACGTTCGTTTGCCCAGTGATAGCTAATCACCCGAACGGGGATTCACACCCGAATAGATCTATTTCATAACATTCGCGCTCACCCTCCAAGTGATTTACAATTCATGAAGCTGTGACATAGAATTGTATGTACCCATCACAGGTGTCCCCTCTAAGAACACCCAGACATTTATTTAAAGAATATATACTCCCGTTACTGGTGTCCCCTCCAAGAACACCCAGGCAGTAATGTAAAGAATATGTACTCTCGTTATTGGTGTCCCCTCCAAGAACACCCGGGCAGTAATGTTGTTGTTATTAGTTCAATCCGCTTAAACTAATCCAAAATCATTTCAAAAGTAAAGTATGCATTCATGTCTAAAAATGAAGTCAAGTAATGTATCCCATGCGAGCTATATAAATAAAGTATGTAAACCAATTTGTAATCAACCATGTAAATGCATTTGCAAACAAGCATGTTCTCACCCCAAAAATATATGTAAAACAAGTAAAACATGAGGCTATAAACTCACCTTGAGGTCTTTAAAGATCAAGCGCCACAATGCTCAACCGCCTATTAATAAGTCAACGATACTATAATCAATTAACATGTCTCCTAGTAATAATTATCACTTTACATTCTTCTAATTCTAGCCAAATGACTACTCTTTTTGGACAGTCTTATAACTTGTATAACAAATCTTAAACTCTTAAATGTTGGAGCCTATAGTTTACTATTGTTAATAGATTCCTTAATATAATCTTCAACTAGTCAAACTTCAGGGTTTATAATAACATATATAGATTCTTGAGGGGATGTTATGAAACTTATAAAAATGGTAACACATGCACCGCATACATGTGATACATATACTACTTTGCCAACTTTTGTTTACTCTTTCTTTTTATATTTAATTATTTATATGTTGTATAATTGTCATCATCTTCTTGCTGCGTGATTCTACAAAAACCAAAACATATAAGTCTTATTTTCCTTATTTTCCTTTTTTTACTTGTTCAAACTGTTTCGAATAGTATGACAATTTAGACGCCAAATTGCTAGCTCACAACCATTAATGTGTAAGACTTTTAAGAACAATATCAAGATCTAAAACGTTCTCGTCATCATCCGTTTACGGTGATTATGTGAGATCGAATATGTTTTAGTTAAGCTATTGACTTAAACATTATAATGTAAATGATCGTAATTCAACAATATTATTATTATGGTAAGACCTTTATCTCGATACGCAACATCTTTACGTCAAGGAATAATTTACGTAGACTAGTTTTTGAATCAAAACATGAATGTGATCAAAAGTATACCTCAAACTACACGTGAAGAGGAGGAAAAAACCAAATAAGAATAAACGAACGCTAAGAAATAAGACGAGGCACGATCGCCCAATTAACCCAAACAGCAGATTGATATATTACATTCGAGCAGGCCCTCCAATCGCGAACAACACCGGATGTGAACCGTAAACCGAAGCAGAACCCAACGGCGTTTTAACTAAAAAGGTTCACAAAAAATTATAACCCCAACACTATGTGCAAATTAAGGTCGTGATCATGAACCAGTCTAACACCAATAAACGAACTAGAAACTCTTACGAACACAATCCGATCGAAATTAACACGAGCAGTACCTAAAACTCAATCAACAAAATTTGATGTCGAACAATTAACCAAACTTCGGACACGATGCATTTAACTACCACTAAGCCAAGCAATCCTTTCCCTCTCGTTTTCATACTTTATTGAGATTTGGGTTTTCATAGTGGTGATTTCTGTTTATCAAAGTGTAATATGTATATATTAATATAGACCTATAGATGACCACGTTATATGTATTGAAAAAGAAGAAGCTAAGAGCATAGAATACTACTAGCTTCATTAGGCCGTGATTTAAGGGATCTTAGATCCTTTAGAAAGTGACAGTTGAACCCACTATAAGCTCAACAACATTCTTTTCTTTTATGTTGAGTCATGTATAAGTATTTGAGAGAAAGGATTTTGTTTGATTGTTTCTTTAGTGTATAATGAGAATACTTGCACCTTTTAAAGGCTAAACAAGTAAAGCTTTCAATTGTTAGTAAACTAAGGACAAAGTAAGATTGGACATTTTCAAATATTCATACATAATACCCGTTAGATTTCAAAAATCTTAACCATAACCCGATGTATACATAATAAATAAAACGAGATCACAACACATGGTGAAATACACAATAGTATTGAAATTAACAAATCGACATTCATTCACCATAAATTCGATTTCATATAAAACATAATCCATCCTTTCCATATATAACTTGGGAAAATAATACATGATTGGTTTGGATACAAACGATCACAACACTTAGGTTACAAAATGAAAATCAACATAGAGCCCTACTAGCCGGGAGTTACCCGTAATACTTAGTAGGCTATACAGGATAGCTGATCAGAACAAAAGATCTATACAGGATAGCTAACCAAAACAAAAGATCTATACCGCCTGCTAGCTGGGAGTAACCCATAAAACTTAACAGACTGCATAGTAGATACAATCATAACCAAAGTCTAGGAACTGCTACCAGTGTCCTCCAATGTGTCAACGCGTGCTCCAGCCTCCAGGGCCTGGGTACGCATGATATGCTGAACAGCAAGATCATCTGCAGCCTGACGCTGCCACTCATGGCGACGCGCCTCAGTCTCTAACACTGTAACTCGTGCCTCTAATGCCCTGCAGTGAGCTTCAGACTTAGCCAAAGCCTGACGAGTCTCCATACCCTCTTGCTCGTAAGCAAGTCTCTCTCTCCTCAATACCTCAACCTCAGCTCTCACAGCTGCACGATCCTTCTGGGCATCGTGATGTCGTGTGCAAAACTCTGAACTCTCTCTAGTGCAAACATCTACCTGGTAAGTGATCCTCCTGTTGACCAACTCTAAGGCGGTCATCATCCTCCTCTCAGTATCTAGGAGTCTGGTCTCTATAGTGGGTCCTGGCTGTCTCGCAGCAGCAGCAGCAGAACTCTCTCCAATCTCACACCCAGGTCTGGGAGTAGTAAGTAGTAGTCTCTTCCGAGGCGGCGTGTCGGCCTCAGAAATATCAGCTCTGCGGCTAGTAGATGGTAGAGGTATAGGTAACAATGGTGGGGTCCCTGATGGGAGTAGTGAATGATAGGTGGATGGTGATGCAGCTCTCATCTGTCTCATGGCTGCTCTAGTATATGGGGGTCGGATACGTGGAGCTAAAAAGAATGGTGGTAGCGGAGGTGTAGGTGCCTCATCCTCAGCTGGCACTAAGTCCTCAGGATGCTCAGGCTCCGGAATGTATACCGGTATATGATTCTCAGGTATATACACTGGAGAATGTGGTGCCTGCTCGAACAACTGTCGGGCAGCCTCCTCGTAAGGATCCTCAGATGGAATACTCCAAGATCGTGCCTCCGAGTGAACAGAATATGATGGAAACGGAATATTAGGCATAAATCTCACCAAGTATAATAAAGGGTAATGTACATTCGGCAAAGATTAATTCTAGTTATTTAAGAAAAATTTGTCAAAAAATTTAAAATTGGCAGAATTTTCAAAGAAAACTAGAAAATCGAAGGCAAAAAATACGTCAAGTATTAATTCTACTCCTATCCCCTACTTAAATTGTACAATGTCCCTATTGTCCAGTAAGGAAATGAAATAAAAAAATAGTAGAATTAAGAAAAGAAACTCCATAAGCATTGCTTTGAAATTTGAAATTTGTCGGAAATCTTTAGATTATTTCTGTCTTCTCGCAAGCTCTTTATCCCCTGTGATCACAAAACAAACCAAAGCATAAAATCGTTCTACAAGAATTATGAAGTGTACAGGAAATACAAACCTAACTCACTTACGTAGGAATCACGGTTGCATTTAGCATATGCAACAAGCCTTTTAAACCACTTGGTGGCCCAAGTGGACGAGTTTAGTCTCGTGAGGGCTTCCAGAGAACATACCCACAAAGTCCATTTACGTATACAAGGTTTAAACATGTTTAAAACTTAAATTTTTAAGGATTCAGAAGGAGGTTACGGCGTAACTCCGATGGTTACGTCGTAATCAAGTGGTAAAAATTTTAAGTTTTAAGGTGTTACGGTGTAACCAGGAAATGGTTTACGTCGTAACTGTAGTGGTTACGGCGCAAACTAAATTCGTTACGCCGTAACTGCTGCAGATTCAGCAAGGTTACCACATGATTATGAGTCGAGCCGGTCTCGATGCTTGCCTCCTAGCTTCTGGTTTCTGCAAAACAAAGTAAGAAACATGCAAACCAACTAATGCAAAAAGGAAATTTTATTAAATAAAGGACGAGTTGTCTCCAGACAAGCACTTTTGCTTATTAACGAGTCTTTAAGTTAGACTCATGCCCGTCCTACGTTTCTTTATTTTCTATTTTTTCCTTATTTCTCCAATAATCTTTGTTTATTCTCTCCATAGTTATTTTACATACCCTTCCAAAGGTCACTTTTACCCAGTTTTTAAAGCTTAAATTCTCCCATTCTAAATTTGTTCGCATATTATCGTTACTACTTTCCCAATATTCCTTGTTCTCTATAGGGTTGCCTTCTCCATCACATTCGTCGAAATGGGGGTTACATGAAGCCCATTTGGTGCATATGTCTTCTTTCCACTGGTAAATTGGTTTACACCAATGTCTCCTTTTTGTATTGGAAAGATCTTCTGAACTACTATTTCTATCATTAATTATTTCTGCCCTTATATCGGCGATGTTGGATGCTGTTCTGGGAAATCCTTTTATGTTCAAGATCTTAGTTTTCATGAATACCTCACTAGCCCCCATGTTATATTTAGTTATTTCAGCTTCTTCTTTTATAATTGGTGGGGGTTCTATATAGGGCATTCCTAGTAACTTGTTCCTCCTTCGCTTATATGCTTCTTCATTGTGGTAAATGAATCCATCATAAAATGTAGGTTCTAGGTAGTTAATCATTGCCCTGATTATTGCTCTTGTCTTAGACTCCCCACATTTCTCTGGATCCTCCTATTCTTCTGTTATAGTTTTTTCTTGTATTTGCCCTCCAAGCTTATTGTCCCAAAATTTTTGAAGGATCCTTTCTTTAGTTATATCGTTTACCTTACCGTACCTTACCCTTACCCAGTTTGTACAGCTTAATCCTTCCCATTCTACGCCTATGCGATCATCGCCGTTTGTGCTTTTCCAATAATGCTTCAATTTTTTGTCTGGGATTCCTCCTCCATCGCATATTTCGTGGTAAGGGTCACATGATGCCCATAATGTGTATCCTTTTTCATGTTCTTAGGGAACCGGTTCACACCAATGGTTTTTATTGTCAGCTCCATGGCTTAGTTCATCCTGCAATTTTGGTCACTCGTTAAGGTGTTCACTAACATCTGTAGTAAAATTACACTCTTGTTCCTTCATTTTGATTTTTACCATTGCTTCCTTAATCCCAAGCGAGACTTCTTTGGTGGAAATATTAATTTTAGCACGAATGTTTGCTAAAAAAGGTCGACCAATAATGATTGTTTAATCCCTTTGTATCAATGATTACAAAGTCGGATGTGAAATAAAACTTATCAATTTTTGCCAGGACGTTTTCTAATATCCCCTGGGAGACACACCTAGTTTTATCACCCATTTCTACTATTATGTTAGCATTTTTTTAGACAACAAGACTTAATTCTTCCAAAATAGATTCAGACATAATATTAACGTTGGCTCCTAAGTCTGCTATTGCATTTATCTTAAATATATCAATGGAACAAGGGATAGTAAGACTTCTTAGGTTTGGTTTCTCAGGTAGGCTTGATATTCTTTCAATTTAGCTGGTTTCTTTCTGACACGCGTTATTTTTCGGTGTGTGAACCATCTTGCACTTACTTACTTCATGTTCTTGTCTTCTAAGTTGATTGATCTGAGCTTCCCAATTTATTAGGGCATCATCCTGGGCTTTCCTCCTAAGGTTTAAATGAATATTGTCCCTTTTTTGTAGAATTTTCCAACATTTCTTCAACTCCACGTCAAACCAGTCGCCTAGGCCCTGATTGCTCTGTTCTAGTTTTTTGATGACTTTATTTTCCCTAGTGTGTTTGCTCGGGGTTTTAGTGATTTTAGGGTAAATAGGGAATTGTGATGCATGAAAGTAAGGATTGGTTTTTGCATCTAATGGTGGATCAGGGCTTTTATAATGGGGACTTAAATGGTCCCTATATCTGGTAGGGACATCGGCTTTGACCGAGTGTGGTTGATAATCATCGTACTCCTGGGTTTTTATTGTTTCTTCATATTCCAGGTATTCTACGATGGTCATATCATCAACCTTAATACGTACACTAGGTGCAGGGTTTTCTTGTGTAAGTTCAAGATACTGCTCAATGGTGAGATCTTCAATGTCAACCCTATCTATGATGTTTCCTAGAGAATAGATCGAGTTGAGAAAAGACATATTTGCAAAAATTCAAATTACAACTAATTTTTAGCTCCCCGGCAGCAGCGCCCAAAAACTTGATGCTTATTTTATTTTAAAATATATTTACCAAGTTTTAAATTTATAAAACTCGATCTACCTAACAACGCACTAACGGGCAGAGAACTCGATCGTAGGTAGTATAGAATGGTAAATCCGAGGTCATCCCAGTTGTAATTAGTTTTAATTTGAAATGTCACGTTTAGAAAGTGGTTTGAATTGATTTGAAATAAATAATAATAAAAAAATTACAGAAAATTAAAAGAGTTGGAGATATCAAGAGAGAAAATGTGCTAACCTATTTACTTCATTACTATTGTTATGAAAACGCATTCCTGTGCAATGTTAAACTATGGTTTCATTAGTGGTTGCTAAGGTCGACAGACTTGAATATGCATATATAGTCTATCCTATACTCCCTGCGATTCCGAATCAGTCCCAAATCATCTGGGAGGTAGGTTATCCAGGTTGAAGTGATTAATCCTAACTCTTATGTTGGGAAATATACATTCCTAACTTAGTACCGTTAGTTATATACTTAGTACCGCTAGTCATAGTTAGTACTGACAGTACAAAGTGTTAGGTACTGCTCGGATAGTTAGTACCGTTAGTATAAAATAGTTAGTACCATTTAAGAGATATGTATGAGATATTCTAGGGAAAGATATGTATTATCTTTTATGCATTTTGTAAGCCTATTAGGGTTTATCCTTAGTCTATAAAAGGAATCCTATGGCATTAGAGAGATGACACACATACACACACATTGATAACACACAGATCTCATCTCATACAATCATATCTCATAGTTAGTAATCTGTAATCACTTTAACAGATTAATAGAAATCAAAGTTTTGTTTTTCATTGTTCTTCTTAATACTATTGTGTAGATTCCGCATATACAATAAGTATTCATAGTCAGTGTTTTCTCTATAGTCAATCTGTATTTATACAAGTTGGCTATCACCCTTAGCAGGCTGTAAAGATCTGTTCAGTTTGGGACTCACAAGTGGTATCAGAGCCTGTGAGAAACTCTGAGTAAGAAGAACAAAAACCAGTTATAAATCTCTATCTTACAAAACTAATCATGTCTGGATCACAAGATGAAATTCCACCACCACCACCACCACCATCACAAACACCTACACAACAAACTCCTCACACTGTTTCAACCATCAAACTTCCTATTCTCAAAAAGGGAGAATATGATATATGGGCCATGAAAATGGAACATTATTTGGCCCATACAGACTATCCAATCTGGGAAGTTATACAAAATGGGAATGGTCCTGTATCAATCACCACAGATACACAAGGTCAAATCAAGGTTCTGCCTCCAAGGACTGCAGAAGAGATCCTAGCCAGAGAAAGAGAAAGAAAAGCTAGGACCACTTTGCTTATGGCTTTACCAGAAGATCATCTTGCTAAATTTCATAA
>BQNB010033964.1:0-51939 GCA_026074375.1 Tanacetum coccineum
AAGAAAGGAGGAACAAGCCACTCACACAAGCTCAACAGAGAACTTATATGTCTAACTATATCAAACATATGGGAAGTCACACTCTGCAGCAATTAAAGAGACTTTCATTTGATGAGCTCAAGGATTTGTTTGAAACAACAATAATAAGGGTGCAAACTTTTTATCTAATAGAGAGTGAAAGTGACAAAACAGTTCCTGAGTTAACAACTAGAAGTTCAAAAAGGGGTGCAGAAGTAGAATTGGATCATGAAGGTTCTAAGAAGCAAAAGACTAATGAAGCTTCACGGTCAGTTCAAGAACAATCAGAGGAAAAAGAAACAAAATTATCACAAGAGGATTTACAACAAATGATGATGGTAGTTCTAGTGGAAGATGTCTATGTTGAAGCCTTACATGTCAAATATCCAATAATTGACTGGGAAATCTACTCTGAAGACACAAGAAGATATTGGAGAATTATCAGAGTTGGAAACCATACATAAGCTTATTAGACTTTTGATGATATATTAAAGAAATTTGATAGAGATGACCTGGATAAGCTATGAAGTTTGGTTAAAGAAAGATTCAGTTCAACAGATCCTACTGATGACAAAGAAAGAACATTATGGGTTGAATTGAAGAGGTTATTTGAACCTGATACTGATGATATTCTGTGGAAGCTTCAGAGATATATGCATGATCCATTGACATGGAGGTTATATGATACATGTGGTGTTCACCATGTATCTACAGACAGAGGACATGATATCTTCATGTTGGTTGAGAAAGATTATCCACTGACAAGAGGGCTTCTGACTTTGATGTTGTGTAACAAGTTGCAAGTGGATCAATATTCAGAGATGGCAGATGAGCTTTTAAGGAAAATTGTCATACTAGCAAACAGACCAAGACAGTAAAGTGTTTGGAAGCATCCTCTCAACACAGAAGGTTTAATTTAGAAACTTGATGATTTGAAGGTAAATCACAAGTTTAAGGGAGAATTGTTGGGAATTAAAGGCTTTTACAAGTTTCTACTGCTGGTTTAACTTAGTACTGCCAAGAGAAGACTTAGTACTGCAAATCTAAGTTAGTACTGCTAGTGTTATAGTTAGTACTGCCAGTACAAAATGTTAGTACTGTCAGTTTATTAGTACTGTTAGTTATAATAGTTAGTACTGCTTATGTGATATGCATGAGATATATTAGGAATAGATATGCATGATCATGTAACGCGTTTTGTAAGCCCATTAGGGTTTCCTTGGTGTATAAAAGGAACCCTACGACATAGATCTAGATATATCTAGAAATCATTTCTCATAGTTAGTATTCATAGTTTCAAGGTTATTCTGTAACTTTGATTGTGTTCAATATATTGAAAGTTTAGCAAGATCCTGTTTTACTGTTTCATTGTTCTTTCTTAGTATTAAACTAGTTTCCGGATAGTTTGTAGTATTCACAATCTTAGTTTCTATTATAGTTGTCTTGGATCTATCCAACACAACTAAGATTTAACAAGCTAAGTAAGATCTCTTCAAAAGGGATCAACAGAACGTAGCGCACACTCAAGGAAATTACCCCTATACGCCGTATTGACCTCATTCAATACAACGTATCCATCAATTTTCAGAGACTATAAATAGAAGACTCAAAAATGAGTTTTCAGTGTGCAAAATCATATTCTCTATATCATACACATAAAAGTTGATTTTTTGAAGAGAAGAAGAGCAACTAAAGGGAAATCATCGATCACAATTCCATAGAAGCCACGTGTAATTTCCTATACTATTGTAATCATTTAATTATTGGTATTGTTTGGTAAAAAACATTTAGTTTACCTTGGTTATTTGATCACGCTTGTATATTTACACATGGGTTTATGGCTAATACCCTCGGGTATTAGCCATCTTAATGAAGATTTAATGTTTGGTTTGTTTTAATCTGATTGCTTAATTTATCGTTGATTGTTTAATTATGTTTATCACCTAATACTTGTCTACGTAACTTTGATTGTGTTTAATTTATTGAAAGTTTAGCAAGATCTTGTTTTACTGTTTCATTGTTCTTCTTAGTATTACAAGTTAGATTCCGCATAGTTTGTAATATTCACAATCTTAGTTTCTATTATAGTTGTCTTGGATCTATCCAACATAGCTAAGCTTTAACAAGCTAAGTAAGATCTGTTCAAAAGGAATCAACATATGTTCTTGATTAATTGATAAAGATTTGAATAGTAGACTACCAGTATATAAAATACTGTTAAACAGTAAGTGGGTAAAGTCCTAGGGTTTGTCAAGATCACCATTGCTATAATCCCTAGATAGATTATAAATAAACTAAAGGATGCTTAATGCGGATACGTTAATTATGATAGGATTCAAAGTGTCTAGGTCTTAGGATGATGTCCCGCCTAAGTCTTAAGAATGATATGCCGCTTCGAGATAAGAAATCATTGCACTAAATAAACAAACCAGCATTTAATCAGATTTAATGTGGCTAATACGGTTTTCTATTATTTGGCTTTTACTGATCTTTTATCTTCTGATTGTTTTCTTGCATGTTTATTGTGTTTAGAATTGATTATTATCACCATAAAACCTGTGCCAGTCTCTCAGGCTGAAAACCCCCCATCTATCATTAGAAGCGTGTATAGCATAGGTTTAACAAGTAATTAGAATTAACTTAACTAGAGTAATTAAAATACTGATAGAATATAAGGTTAATGACCTCGCTCTTAGTGTTCGACATCCTACTTACCACGAAACTCCACCCCATCGGGTAAACTGCTCGTTAAAGTGTTGTTTTAGGATAAGTCGGCTAAATATAAATTTAAAACTTGGTAATCAATAAAGTGACCCTACACGACAGCACATCAGAAGTCTTACATCAAAATTCTAATTTTATAAGGGTTTGAAACAAGGGGATCCTTTATCTCCCTTTCTATTTATCTTGATAATGGAAAGTTTGCATTTAGATTTTTCTAAAGTTACGAATGCAGGTTTGTTCTTGGGTATTCCTATTGATAGCTCGTTGACACTTTCTCACCTTTTCTTTGCGGATGATGCTATATTTGTTGGTAAATAGGACTCCTTGAATATACACACCATTGTTAATGTCTTGAAGTGTTTCCACTTGGCTTTGAGTCTGAAAATAAGCTTTCATAAAAGTAAACTTATGGGAATTGGCACTCGTCTAGAAGAAGTCAAGCAACAGCCACAACTATGGGTTGTTTGATTTTTACCACTCCTATTGTTCATCTTGGAGTTAAGGTTAAAGGTGCGATGTCTAGAATAAAATCTTGGGATGACGTGGTTGTTAAAGTGTCCTCTTGCTTATCCAAATGGAAGCTTAAAACCCTTTTAATAGGTAGTCAACTTACTTTAATTAAATAGGTTCGAACATCCATTCCTTTATAGCATATGTCTATCTTTAAAGTTCCTTCGGGAGTGTTAAAGCTCTTGGAATTGATTAGAATAAACTTTTTTCATGGAATGGATGGATCAGAAATAAAAATGGCTTGGATTAGTTAGTAAGGTCTTAGCTTCTTATAATAACGGTGGTCTTAGAGTTTCTAGTTTCTATGCTCTTAATCGAGCTCTTCTCTTAAAATGGGTTTGGTGATTTTTTTCTCATGGTTCTTATCTATGGACAAGATTCATAAAAGCTATTTATGGTAAAGACGGTGCTCTTAATTCCCTAAGTTCTTTATCTAAACGCTCTCATTGGTTAGACATTATTCGTGAGGTTACTGTTCTTTTCACAAAAGGCATTGATCTTTCAGATTTAATTCGAAAAAAGGTGGAAAACAGGTTAAACTCCTTGTTTTGGGAGGATCCTTGGTTAGATGATTTGGCATTAAAGCATAAAATCCCAAAACTTTATGCTTTAGATAACTACAAACAAATAACAATTGTCGAAAAAATTAATCATGTTTTCATGGTTGATACTTTTCGTCAACCTCCTAGAGGTGGTGCTGAGGAAGAACAATTCGGTTTTCTTTTATCCCGCATGGATGGTCTAATATTGATAAATATCCCCGACCGTTGGGTCTGGTTGTTAGAAGCTACAGGTGAGTTTTCTGTTAAATTTGTTCGTCTGGGTCTTGGTTGTTAGAAGCTAGCAGGTTAGTTTTCTGTTAATTTTGTTCGTACAGCTTATGATGATTCGATCTATCCAAAGGAGAGTCTCCACATGGTGGGTTAAAGCGTCATGCCGCATTAAGAATACATTTGTTGCTTAGAAGAGTTCGTTTGGAGTTCGTTTGGATAAGCTGACTATTCGGTTGAATCTTTCCTTTAAAGGTATTGATATTTTGACTATTGTTTGCCCTCTTTGTCATGCCTTTGTCGAATCCAGTTCCCATATCTTCTTTTGCTGTCTAATGGCTCGTCATTTATGGAGGAAACTTATGCGTTGGTGGGAGCTCGAGGACATTAATTTAGCCTCTTATAATGATTGGCTTCTATGGCTCAATTCCTCTCAGCTTTCTA
Organism: Tanacetum coccineum; assembly: GCA_026074375.1. Classification (NCBI taxonomy): domain Eukaryota; kingdom Viridiplantae; phylum Streptophyta; class Magnoliopsida; order Asterales; family Asteraceae; genus Tanacetum; species Tanacetum coccineum. Next base: position 4,467 of record BQNB010033964.1, read on the forward strand.
AGTGGCAGAAAGAGATCATGGAAGGTGTTTATTATGTGAAGCGGTGGTTAATTTGGCGCTTCAGGAATCAATTGTTTTTTGGTGCTACGAATCCGCGTAGGGAGCTTATTTTTGATGACTTTGTTCAAAAAAAATTAATTGGTGTTCTAATCATTATAATTTGAAACTAAATTAGATTATTTAGATGAAAGATCCTTGTACCCTTTGCTTGTAATTATTTTCTAGCAACTTGCTAGGTGTTATTAAATTCGTCGTTCAAAAAAATTACAACAGAATTATTTTCATTTGTTGTTCCGTACTTTTTGTCAGTTTAATACTTTTTACTTGCTAAACTTTATAATTTTTGTTTTGCACTTTCGTTTCATAGTTTTATAGTATTAATAATATTATAAAAATAAAAAAAAACCGTAAAACAAAAGGCGTATTACTTGTAAAAAGAGAGGAGGTCTTATAACCAACCTCTTTTCAGAAACAGTAGAAAACCATATTTAAGTATCATGTGTCCAATGTCAATTAAAAAATTACTTTTATTTTCAAATTGAAATTTCTTCTTAACTACGTAGTATTTATTTTTATTATTATCTAATTTCAGCATATTTTCTAAATTTTTTTGCTCTTTAATACAAAATCCATTTCGATATGCTTTTTTAACTTTTAGTTTTTATGTTTTTAGTGGTTTATTTTATTTTGATTTAAAACTTTTACAAGTCTAACCTTAATTTGAATCAATACAAACTTGATTCGTTAAAATTATATACTTATGGAGATAGTGTTTGATAGGTACGAGACATGGTCTTTGTATATGCGAGAATGATGATGTCAATATGGCGTTGCGAGAAATGCACGAGAAACCCATACACATACAACGAATAAATATGCATTCGAAGTGTTGTTAAAAAACTTCACTAAGACGGTAGGGAATTGCGAGGAGAGTTGGGTTTTAATGGTTTTCTCGTACGGGTAGTGAACTATGTTAGCTTTCCGCATCCTCATAAAAATGATACGTCATTTACTATTTACAACACGGAATTTTTTTTCCTGCGCGTTGCAGAGGGACAAAATTATATATTTATTGTGAGATAAATTCTTTTATAGATTGATTCTAAATTAATACATGCGGACATAATTTTTTTTTTGCATACATGAATAAATTTGTTTTTTATTTTCTGAACACGCTAAAATAAAAACACTAAATAATTAAAATAAAATAGTATTACACTTAAATAATATTTTATACATTATAAGGACAAATAATGTAAGAAAATCAAAAACTAACAACGAAAGTGTACTATTCATAAGAAAATAAAAATGCTCTTTTAAAGATGGGTTAATTAGCAAGCTATTGCCTCAACTATAGATTAATGGTATACAACTATATAATTTAATGTAAAGATAATAATTCATGAACTAACAATGAAAACCGAGTGACTAATAAAGGAACTAAAAAAAGAGAATCAAATAACTAACATGTACAAAAAACCATCAAGGACTAATAATGTATGTTACTAGTAAATCAAAAGACTAACATGTAATAAAAAGTAACCACGTAGGACTAATAATATATGTTATTAGGAAAATTGAAAGACTAACATGTAATAAAAATTAACCACGAAGGAGTAATAATGTATATTCCTATTCATTAAGGACTAATAATGTATGCTACAAAAAAATAGAAGGACTAACATGTAATAAAAAGTAACCACAAGGACTAATAATGTACGTTATTAAGAAAATCAAATGACTAACATGTAATAAAAATTAATCACCAAGGAATAATAGTGTATATTTAATCAAAGGACTAACATGTAATAAAAGTTGACCAAAAAGGAAAAATATTAAATATAAGTATTCATTAATAACTAATAATATATGTTACTAACGAGGTGGTAGGCCTACGCTTACAGGACGATTGGTGGACGTCGTTGTTGGGTTCGTTGGTGACTATCGTTGTTGTTGCGATGACGAGTTGGTTGTCGTTGTTCTTAAATTCCAGTTTTACTATGTTATCCTGGTTTGGTTCGTATCGAGGGTTTTTTATTATGTGTAGCTAAGATACACAGGTCATAACATATAATGTATGATTGTGCAAATATGGGCCAGATCAGGCTTTGATGGGATCGAAGAGTTCTTGGGATGCTTGAAGGATTGCTAAGTCTTGGATAACCTGTGACAACGCAAATAGAAACACTACGTTAAGTGAAGCGCAGGGGGTGTCCCTGCGAATCACCTCCGGCGTGAGAGTAAGTAGGTGCTTTTATGATGTAAAGTAAGTATGTAAGTATGAATGAGTGTGTGAAAGTCTTAGTCATACCTGGAGACCTTGCTATCTATTTGTATGTGTAAAAATAGGATGGGACAAGGCCTAACACAAAAACCGGTGATCGTGGGGGTGTCCCACATTTTGAGATGTGATTGCAGGAACTGTATACCACGTTCTCTACCTTGGAGGGAAAGCTTAGGTGGAGAGGGAGAACGTGGGTGTTTGACTTAAACAAGTCTGACCTCTGCCCTAGTTTCATCGAAGGACTTACCGCGAAGGGTTTGGGGCCTTCGCGTGGTGGATTCCTGATTCGATAAAAAAAATATATATAATATCAAATAGTAATAATATTGAGAGTATCCCGTTTGATATAAAAATTGCTTGAGGACAAATGATATTTTATCTCTCGGATGTCGTATCCCGACGAGAGATGAATTTGAAATTCACAAAAAGGTTTTGTTTGATGCTTGAATATCGAATATTTATGTTTTTGGTTTTATACTAAAAATTTAATAAAAATAAACTATATTAAAACTAGATAACATATAGTAAGCAATTAAACGAAGAACAATATATTATAAAAGATATGCTTGCTAAGTGTATTGATTAGATCCTTAAGTGTGAGTTAAACATACAATTAAGTCCTTATTGATAAACCAATATCTTTCTAACAAATCATCTTCTCACAACGTTGGCTTATATTGAAAACAACTTTTTATTAAGATATCGATTACTAAATTAATGCCTAATTATTCTTGCGGCTTTTGCCCGCTCGAATAACCAAAACAATATTTTAAGTAATATAAAAATTACTAATCAATATTTTCCCTTTTTTATTAATCACACTTAATTCACTAAGCATTTTAACACTTAACAAGCATATGAGAAAATCTACTCGCTAAACATGGCAACTAAACGAACAATAATAAGCATAACAATAATAACAAACATATTAGGCTAATTAAGCTAAAACTACAAATTAATGAAAAAGGAAAAAGAGGAAGAATCCGATTGAAGAAAATGGAGACGAATATAAACCACCCGATCTAGTAAACTTAATTAAACACTAAAGTTTATAACTTTATTAGATTCTAAATAACTAATTAGCTAATAAAGTTTTGAGCTTTATTCACTAATTAGCTAAGTAAAAACTTAAAAAGCTTGGAACTTTAATAGTGAAACTAGTTTATAAGAACCATAAGCTCCTCGCCTAAGTGTAGAATAAGATCCATCAACATTAAACCAAACAAAGGTTAAGATGAACAAGATAATAATAAGCTACTAAGACAAAATAAGATAGATTTTATTCTAAAGACAATAAGCTAATAAAAAGATGAAAACTTTAGATCTAAATCTACCCGAAACTAAGGTGTTCAGTCAAGTGAACTCGGATCGGATATAATTAAGGATTTAGATCTAAGTGAAATAAGCTAGAATTAAAAAAGCAACAAACTTTATGCTAGAACATAAGCTAAAATTAATAGATCCAAATCCATCCGAAACTAAGTTGTTCAATCAAGTAAACTCGGATCGGTTATGATTATGGATTGGATCTAGAAAAAATAAGCTTGAATAAAAATAAGCAGTCGAAAAAAAGCTAAAATAAGCTCACTCGAAAAGCTCTAAATCAAAAACAATGTAAAATAAGTTAGTCTAAATAAGCTATGAAAGTAGCTAATTAGAATATAAGCTTAAGAGATCGGATCTAAAAATAAACTATAAGCAAGAGCTTATTTAGAAAATAAGCTAAAAAGAAAGGAGAGAAGAGATGAGAAAATAAGCATAAGAAGTAAGCTAAAAATAACACCAACCTTTACCAAAAAGCATCTTCATTAAACTATCATAAGCCATTACAATAAGTTGGAAATAAGCTAAAAAGTTGTTACAATAAGAAAACTAAATAAGCTAAAACTATATTAATCCTACTCCTAAAACTAACCTACTACTATGTGTAAAATGAGAGAAAATAAAATGAAAGATGTCCCTTGCGTCTTGTTGTGTGACCCCTTTTATAGCCCATGTAGAGGGTCAATTTAGTCAATTCGCCTCCATGCCAGAACCTTCTATTAATACACAGCCATTCATTCCTGCATGCTTTCAACGCCAATTATTGGAAGCCAATCATTGGCAATGATTGGTCATAAATTCCCCTCGTACCTCGTACCCAATCATTAGCCGCCAAGCCGCCGCCATGTGTCACTCTTCTATTGGCCAACCGCCACTGCAACCTCGTATCTGTACCTCGTACCTGTCAATCAAAAAGGGAGGCGCCGGCGCCACGTGGCAGCATCCTATTGGACAGCCACCAGTGACGTGGCGTCCACATCACCGCCGGTCAATGACCGGTCAACCGTCGGTCAACGGTGGTCAACCACCGATCAACGACTGCCAAACCACCAGCCAACGATGGTCAACGGCGGCGGTCAATGACGGTCAACAGTGACGAACCACCGGTCAACCACCGTTCAACGGTGGTCAACCGTTGGTCAACGGTGGTGGCCAACTGGGTCTTGGGCTGGGCAGGTCGGGTCTTGGGCCGGGTCAAGGTTCGGGTCGGGTCAGGTTACCACGTGGACCACTCAGAGAGTGCCACATGGCAATGGAGGTATACCCTCCCCAAGATTCAAACCTGGGACCTATCATTTGAGAGTGAGTGGTGTTACCAAGTGAGCTGGACCACCGGTCAACGGTGGTCAACCGTTAGTCAACGGTGGTGGCCAACTGGGTCATGGGCCGGGTCAAGTCAGGTCTTGGGCCGGTTCAAGGTCCGGGTCGGGTCATGTTGCCACGTGGACCACTCAGAGAGTGCCACGTGGCAATGAGGTATACCCCTCCCCAGGATTCGAACTTGGGACCTCTTGTTTGAGAGTGAATGGTGTTACCAGCTGAGCTGGGTATACACTCATTTATTATTATGCAAAACATATTATATAACCACTTTTTAATTGGGTCTAGGTCAATTTAATAAGAAAGGTTCAAAATGGGCTTGTAGGGTTCAAATAAGAAAGGTTCACGGGGCAAGTAAGGTACCGATAGAGTCGTAATTTCGTGTTCTTTCTAATGGTGTAATTGTGGAATATTAACGACTTTGTTTGAACCTCAATAAACATGAAAACGTCATCGAAAGTCACCCGAAAATTATCGTTTTTGCTTTGTTTTCAATCCTTTGTACCTGTAAGACATAAAAACATAATACAAATATATTTGCAACATATTTATCCATATTTTAGTGTTTTAGTCCAATTAATAGATTTTTACGGGGTTATAAAGATGTATGTTTTAGCAAACATCAATTCCCATACTGGTAACCATCCCAAAGACAGTTTTACGCCACTCGAAACTATTCGAAGGTTTTAAAGTACAATTGGGAGAAGATCCCATTCGAGCTCAAAGGGGAGGCCTCCAATCCGGTGAGGAGTATACGTGATCAAGCCCTCCAATCGAATGTAATGTATGCATCTATGAGTGCATTATGTTTGACTTATCAAATGTAGTCCAAATCGTAGACCATATCAAAGGCCCAAGCAGGCGTACTGCGTGCATTAAATGTTACCCCCCTCCCCTACTTGACGAGGAGTTAGTTGGGGATAGTATAAGGAAGAGTCCCCCTTGAGGAATGTGCGAGTCTTTTTTCAAAGATGAAATTTAAACTTCAAATACTTATTCAATCTCATCGGACACGTGTATGCAACGATTTAATATGTCCTTAAAATAAGCTATCATTACTGTTTTTATTTATACCCTTGCCTTCCGTTATCCTCGTGGACTCTGCTTATTAATCACAAGGTAATTATTTCTTTCCCTGATCTTTCATGGATTCCAAATTTGTCATCGCTTCTTAAACGTGCACCTTGACTAAAGAACAACTAATTTAATTTGTCTATGACTATGACATCCCTCAAAATGTCAGGGTTGTTCTTCTGAAAAAATCTCGAACCATCTATAATGCTCCTTTAGGCTTTGTTGGTTTATATACCCATCACTTTTCTCTTTCCAACCTTAGGCTCCCTATTCCTTTATTCATATGCCAGGTCTTGAATCATTTCAAAGTACACATTTAACATTTTAACCCCTTTGGTATGATAAAATTGACGACTTTTGCGGTAATGTGTAAAGCTTATGGTGTTGAGCCTTTCGTTGACCTCCTCTGATCATTCTTAAACCTTGGTCGTGCTGGTGACTGGTTAACTCTTTCTAGTAGGGGAGGCGCTGATGTGCCCAAAGCTTTGAGAAAACCTGTAACCTATCTTGAAAACTAGAAAGGTAGTTTTTTCTATATCTAAAACAAAGTGATCCCCTCTAGCTTCCCCGAGCTCCTTTTTAAAGACAATAAGTTTGACAAAAATCTTTTAAAGATAAAATTCCACTGCTTCCTCAAATGGATCCGTTGTATGATCAAATATCCACCTACCCTTGTAACATTTAAACTTTTTTGGATCCCATTCTCTACCTTGCGAGCCTAAAGACCTCCTAGAAATATAGCCCCCAAAAGCCTATGATCTACCATCATGGATAGGGTATTTCTTTTTGTTTTGTAATGTGTAACATGTCATATCTTGCCTCCTAAACAATTTTGTTATGTTCGGCAGCTTACACAGATGGATTTTAGGAGTTTTATGGTCCAAGGGGTTGATGGTGAGTTCAATTTTCTTCCTGAGGGAGGTTTAGATGAAAATCGAAGCTCTACGAAGTCTGTGAATAATGAAGCTCTGGTGATCAACGCGGAGCCTATATCCGCTGTGCATCCTTTAGATATTGCCCAAAATATCATGGACTCTCGCAATACCTCTTTTAAGGAGGGTAGATTATCTCTGATTGACCCTGATGCACCCTCCTATCTAGAAGTGGGTAAAAGATCGAAGGTTGCTGAAAAAGGAAGGTTGTTGTTGGTTCCTATAGAGAGAATCCTCATCGGAAGGCTCGGAAAGTTCATGCTCAAGCAAGTAAGGTTTCTTGTGACTCTTCTACTCCCCTTAATGTTGATAGTAACCCTAATATACATGGTAAACCTGATCCTTCTACTGTATGCAGTATCTTTATTTTTTCGAAAAACCTTATCAAGGTTATTTCTTTTCCTTTCTTGTTTCTCTGTGAATAGTTTCCTTCTGCTAAGGAGTTAAAGGATGCGACTGATTTCCATTGGGTCGTTGCCCATGTCACCCTTCCCTCTTGGAAGCAAAATTTAAGGGGGATTAGTATAGAACAGCTTTGTGATATTCATGACAAAGATTATATGCGTCAAGCTGTTCTTGACAACTTTTTGAATGATAGGACTCGAGAATTAATTTCTGCATTGCATAAAACCAGGGCATCCTGTGATACTATTCGAGAAAGGGAAATCTAGAAAGATAAATCGTATGCAGAGCTGGAGAAAAAATTTAATGAAGCCCTTCAGGATTTGGATAAAAATCCTCTTGTTTCCGATATGCGTGCTGAGATTAAGACCTTGCAAAGTCAGGTTAATGATCTCTACAGTAAGTATAGTAGGCTCATACTTAAAGAAAAGAAGTGGATTAACTATGAGCAGACTCTATCCACCCTTCGTACTAAAGTCGAAGGCCTCGAATCTAAAGGGAAGAGACTCAGGGCTTCCAAAATCCAGGTTTTACAAGAGGTGGATAGTTTGAGGCAGGATAGAGCTGCTGTGGTAGCAAGAGTCATTCCGAATGCGGCAATCAAGCTTATTCGTAGCGATGAGATGGGTGTCCTTATCGCTAGGCTTGTTAAGGCATTTATCATTCATGGCCGGTGTGTAGCATTTGAAGAGGTAGCCGAGTTAAAGAAGCCTTTTGTTTTAGAGGAGATGCCTAGTTATCATCCATCTTCAAAGGAGGAGTATAACCGAGCTGGTAATGATTTGGCTGATGCCTCCTACCCTTTCTTGGCTGAGTTGACTGCTGATCCTTATGCTTCTGTGGAGCAGCTGCTGTCTAATAAGCCGTAGTCACTTCAATCAAAGCGTTTATCTTCAAAGGCTTTGTAAAGATGTCGTATATAGGCCTTGTTTCAATTATCTGGGTGGTTTGTACTCATGACTTTTTGTGACTGATTGTCAATTGTTGACTTACTTATTTCGCTAACTGTTGCAGATTAATTTGCATGTATTGTGAGGCTCATGTGTGGCCTATAAGTTCTTCTTTTCTACTATAGTTTTGAACAAGTGTTTTCTTGCTTATAGGGGGTTGCGACCCACCCTATTTTTTGTAAGGTTTTGATATATAACCTCTAGAAAATTTAACGTGAGTTTGGGTATTTTTTTCTGGAAGGCTCATGTGTGGCCCCTCGTCATCCCCTCGAACGTTGAAACATTTTAATAATTTGACGCCTTTAATGTGAATTTAGGTATTATTTCTAAGGGACTCGTGTGTGGCCCCTCATCACCTTTTCGAACATTAGGCTTTGATGCTAAGGCTCAAGTGTGGCCTTGTTTTATCTTTTTCCGTGAATGTTAACACAAAAGATTTAGAGTAATCCATTCCATTGATAGTGTAGAAAGATTTACATCATTTCGAGTATGAACACTTAGTTTGCTACACTTTAATGAGGATTTTCATTGTTAAAAAGTCAAACAAAGACTTTTGCAAATGATAACGATTTCTATACGTAGAACTTACGCAAGTTTGATCTGTTTCATGTTTGGTCGATCGGAGAGCCGGATAATGTTTCTAGTTTGTAGGCTCCGTCTCCATAGGCCTTCTTAACTATGTAGGGGCCTTCCATTTGGGTCTTATCTTTCCTTGGAATTCTGCCTTGCTCGCGCTATTAAGTCGGAGCACATATGTTCCTGGTTTGAAGGTAGACGGTCGAACTCGTTTGTTATAGTACTTTTCTAGTTTTTGCTTATAGTAAGATTCTTTGATCGAAGCTATCTCCCTTCTTTCTTTGAGGATGTCCAGGTCTTCCCTGTGTCTTTTTTTGTTCTTCTTAGGGTCGAAGTCCTGGATTTTTCTTGTTTCCATACCTAACTCTATCGGTATTACAACTTCCGAGCCATATACTAAGCTGAAAGGAGTTTCTCTGTTGCTGGATTTTGGAGTTGTTCTATGCACCCATAGGACTTGTGGTAACTCATCAACCCATCCTTGGTAGGTTTTCCCTAACCTGCATTACATTCCTTTGACAATTCCTTGTTTGTTACTTCTACCTGTACGTTTGCTTGGGGTGGTAGACTGATGTGAATGCTTGGAGTATTTAGAGTTTTTGACAGAAGATAGGGAATGTACCTTCAGCGAATTGTTTCCCGTTATCTGAAATTGCTATTTGAGGTACTCCAAACCTGCACACTATGTATTCCCACACGAATCTTTCCATGTGCTTCCTAGTCATTGATATTAGCGGCTTTGCTTTGACCCTTTTTATGAAGTAGTCAATGGCCACTACTAGGAACCTTGCGCCTCCTGGTGCCATTGGTAGTGGTCCTACGATATCAATTCCCCATTGTGAGAAAGGCCACGCTGACGTTATAGATGTCATTTCTTGCTTCGGTATTCTTGGTACCGGAGAGTGAATTTGGCAGGTTTTACATTTCTGAATTAATTCCTTTGCATCCTTATGCATTGATGGCCAATAATATCCCAGCCTTATGGTCTTTGATACTACTGATCGTGATCTCGCATGCATTTCGCATGATCCTTGGTGTACGTCTTGGATGATGTTCTTGGTCTGTGCTGCTCCTACGCATCTTAACCGTGGTGACAAGTATGATCTTCGGTATAGCGTTCCATCCATTAGCTTATATAATGGGGCCTTAATTCGCAGCTTTCTTGCCTTTTGTGGATCATCGGGGAGTTTTCCTAACAGCAGGAACTCCCAGATAGATATCATCCAGTTATCTTCTTTTTCTCGGGTTATGTTTGCAACCTCCTTCTGTGTAATTGACTTTTCTTGTAGTACTTCTACTAGGACTTCCTTAGTAAGTTTGGAGAATGTCATCGAAGCAAGTTTATTGAGGGCATATACCTTCTTATTTTAATCCCTTTTGATGTGTTCTATTGAGTAGGTAGGGAAACTGGATAGCAACTCTTTCGCCTTTTACAGGTATTGATTTATGACAGGTTGCCTAGCTTCGAAGAGTTTGTTGACTTGATTTGCTATTAGTTGAGAATCTACAAAGATTATCAGTTCTTGGATTTTCATTTCTTTGGCTATGTGTAGTCCTAGCAGTAATGCTTCGTATTCTGCCTCATTGTTGATAGTTTCAAACTCAAACCTTAAGGCATAGGTGTATTCTTTTCCTTCTAGGTTGACCAACATCAATCCAACCATAGAGCCATCGGAGCTTGAGGCTCCGTCGGTGAAAATTTTCCATGCATTCTCTGGCTCTAGTTCTTTTCTTTTGGCTTCTCCATCTTTTATCTCTCTATCTTTCTTGGGGGGAGTTTCGGCCAGAAAATCAGCAAGTATCTATCCTTTAATTGAGTTTCTTCCCCAAAACTTGATCTCGTGCTCCCCCAGTTCTATTTCCCATTTGGCTATACGTCCTGACTTTTCGGGCCTTGCAAGAATCTGTTTTATGGGTTTGTCACTTAGAACCTGGATGGGGGTGAGCTTGAAAATATCTTTGCGGCTTTCTTGCGGCATATATGAGGGCCAATATGAGCTTTTCTAGTTTTGGGTATTCTAGTTCGGCCCTATGTAATGTTCGGCTGGCAAAATACATAGGAACTTGCTTTTTCCTCTTTCTGCCATTAATACTACACTTATGCTTTCTTCAAAGGCCGCTAGGTACACTATCAAGGTTTCGCCATTGACCGGTGCGGTTACAGTTGGTAGTGCTTTTAAAAGTTCTTTCATTCTTCGAAAGGCTTCGTCTGCTTCTGTCGTCCGTTGGACCATCTTTCCACTCGTACAGTTTTTCAAAGTTCGCATGAAGGGAAGCGTTTAATCCACCCCCTTAGAAAGGAAACGATTTATTACCGCCAACTTCTTGCCGAGGATTTGTATTTCGCTAACCGATTTAGGAGGCTGCAAGTCTTATATTGCCTTGACTTTTGAAGGATCTGCCTTGATTCCTTGCTTTGTGATGAGATGCCCTGAGAACCTCTCTTCCTCTACTCCAAAGGAGCACTTTTTCGGGTTGATTTTTAGGTTAATCACTCGAATTCTTTCGAGAGTCTCCTTAATGTCAGCAAGCATTTCTTTTTCGGAGTCAATCTTTATTACCATCTTGTCAGCATTGAGTTCCATGTTTCGTCCTACTTAGCAGCTAAACACCTTATAAATTAGTCTCTGATAAGTTACCCCCGCGTTCTTCAAACCAAAGAGCAACCTCTTATAACAGAACACCCCTTCTCTTGTGTAGAAAGCCGTCTTTTCTTCATCTTTTTTGGCTATTTGGATTTGGTGGTATCCTTTGTATGCATCTAGGATACATTTGAATCGGTGTTGGTGTATGTCTTCGACTTTCGATTTAGTTGCGGGTAGCGGATGATTTTCTTTGGGGCATGCCTTATTTATGTCTGGAAAGTCTATGCACAGCTTCCATCTTCCATCAGCCTTCTTTGTAATGACTGGGTTTGACACCCACGTTTGATACTTAACTTCTCGCAAAATGTTAGCCTTTGTGAGTTCTTCCACTTTTGTGTGAATTGCTTCATTTCTTTCTAGTGTCAGGCTTCTTTTCTTTTACTTTATTGGTTCTACATGCTTGGACTCGTTCACTCTGTGTTCTGTATTAAAGATTTCTCCTCCCACCATTATGGTTCTCGGAACTCCTGTCATGTGGGCAGTAGTCCATGCGAAGATATCAGTGTGTTCCTTTAGGAGTTCCTGTAACTTTAGCTTAGTCTTCGTTTGTAGCTGCCTTCCTATGGTGATTGTCTGTTCCGGATTTTGGTCGTTTACCATAATCTTCTCTTCTGCATCTACACAATTAAGGATGTCTTCTTTGTCTTCTTGTCGTGCCTCGCTTGCTATTCTTTGCTTTTTTTGTCCTTGTGGGGTATTTTCTGAAATGAGGGTGTCGATTCCTTTCGGCATATGAAACTTTATAGACCCATGGATAGTGGATACCATGATCCCCATTTGTTGCATGGCGGTCCTTCCAAGTAGTAAATTATGCGGTGAGTCAGATCTCATAATGACGAAGTTAAGTGTTTTTATGACTGTGAGGAGGCCTTATCCAATCGTGATTTCCAAGGGTACTTCTCCCAAGGGACAGGAGTATTCCCCAAAGAAGCCAACGAGTGAGGTCTTCAAGTCTACTCAAAGGGGTCTGATAAATGGCTTTATCTTTAAGAAACAGTGCTCGTAGATCACTTCGCACGAACTTTCGATATCCATGTATACCCTGTTTACTTGTCTTCCCGACACATAAGCTTTTATGATGACTGGGTCGGCTGAACTCTTATCTGAGAGGGGTGGGAATGTGATTTCCCTCACTTTATTGTAGTCTTCTTCCACATATCTTTTCCTTGGGTTACAACTTCTTCTGCTTATCATGAGAACAGGGGTTTCGGCAGGCTTCGCGTTCCTCCTTTCATCTTTCCATTCGCCTAATTAGGTGTCAGACACTCTTTACTTTTTCTTTTTTATGCCTTTCACCAAGTGGGCCAACTAGCCTGATTTTACTTCCTCCTCTATTTGGTGCCTTAGTTCCTGACACTGATTTATGTCATGTCCGTGATCTTTATGAAAATGGCATTATTTGGTCTAGTCTAGGGACCACTTACTTCTGGGCAACCGTAGAGGTTGTTCAAAAGTCTTTGGTACTTTTTCCATGGCGAGAATCTCTCTTGGACTTTTAGATATGTTGGAGAGCAATCAGTGATTAGTTCCCCGGTAAGGGGAGAGCCTTTCTCTACTTTTCTGTCCCCTGCCATTGTGGAAACTTCTCTTAGTGGAAACTTCTCTTACTTCAATCCATATGTAGGTTTTTTCCATCAAACCCTTGTAAGTGGATGGAAGGTCTGTGGAGAGGTGTTCGACCAAGTTTCTTATTCTCAAACCATGAACAAAACCAGAAATACGTTGGTCTTCATGTAGGCCCAAAATCTGTAAGGTGTCATCTGTATACCTAGTGGCGAAAGCTCTGACACTATCGCCTTCTCTTTGTTTGATGCTGTGAACGGCCAAGTGCGTCTTCGTGAACCTCTTTTACTGGCTAAAGTGTGATCGAAACTTTGCCTTTAGTTCTTCATAGTTGAGAATACTACCTGCTTTTTGACTATTCCACCATATTCGAGCAGAATCCTTGAGGGTATATGTAAACATGTGACAGGACACAGGCACTAGCCATTTATGCATGCGAATGGCTCCTTCAAAGAGGTGTAAGAAATTATCAGGATCTCCCTTTCCATCATAAGAACCAACATGGGAAGGCATTTTCAGTCCATCTAGGAGAGGATAGTCCTCGATCCAACGAACAAAGGGGGTCACAGATCCGGTTGGATATGCAAAAAGACCTGCAGGGTATGGGTTCGGACACATGGGCATATTTGGTTGTGCGTACATGGGTTGCGTATAGAAGGGGTAGTTATTCGTAGGGGTAGCTACAGGATACGCGGACCTATTGTACAGAGGTACGTTACTGTTTGGGAATGTTTGGGGTATGTACCCTCTTTGTGGAGGGTAGATAGAGGTTCCCTCAACAGAGGGATTACCAGTCTGAGCTTGGAAAGGGAAACTTGGGGTTTGTCCATTAATAATACCCGCATAGGGTTGGGAGTAGAGGTTAACATGAGTAGGTACAAATCCATTGGGTACATGTGCACTACTAGGTATGAAAGGTTGGGCATGGTGTGAGAGAAGCGTACCGTTAGGAGGTAGATTCCCTCCTATGTTAATTGAGGATTGACGGCCTCCATGGACAGAGGTCCAGGATTGGAGAGGTTGGCCATTTTTGTTCCTTCCCAAGTGGGCTGCTAAAAGTGAGGGGAGGTTCATCTCTCGCCTTCCATTTTCCTCTGCTCCAGCATCTGAAGGTCTGTTACCCTCGATATTCCTTACGGTTCTGCTTCCTTCCCTATTTGGAACTTCTTCAAACCCTACTACCCTTTCATGTTGTATGCTAACCCTGGGTGATCTCGTCCGAAGAGGTGGAGTGACTTCCCTAGTTTGTTCAGGTCTTGGTTCCATCTCGCGTTCTTCATCGTAGTCTTCACTGAAATACTCCAGTTATGTTTGGAGATCTTCATTGCGTATCTGCCTTCGTCTATCTCTTAAGAGAGATTCGAGGATTTCATAGTTGGCTTCTACAAAAGTGGGACTAATCATAGGGGTAGGATCAGTCAAAGTGGAAGCACGATAAGCAAATGGTGTGTTTCCAGGGGTAGTGGCGGCAAACATGGTGGTAGTTACAGGTGGTCTTTCATTGGTATTGACGTTGGGTATATGGGGTGGTGTTGAGGAATCTGGTTCTGGCGTCATTTCTCTTCCGTTAGTCAAGCCGGAAAAGTAGGTGAAGTGGTTTAGAGGTTATTTGACTTAGTTTAGATGGGACTAATTGTTGCAGGTCCCACGGATGGCACCATTGATTGTGAAAATATGGGCACGATCAGGATTCGATGGGATCGAAGAGTTCTTCGGATGCTTGAAGGATTGCCAAGTCTTGGATAACCTGTGACAACATAAATAGAAACACTATGTTACGTGAAGCGCAGGGGGTGTCCCTGTGAATCACCTCTGGCGTGAGAGTAAGTATGTGCTTGTGGGAGTAATAAGCGTATGTAAAGTAAATAAGTGTGTGTTGAAAAGCGTAGAACATACCTGAGGACTGCCATCTATTTATATGTGTATAAATAGGATAGGACGAGGCCTAGCACAAAAACCAGTGATCGTGGGGGTATCCCACGTTTTGAGGGGTGATTACAGGAACTGCATACCACGTTCTCTACCTTGGCGGGAAAGCTTAGGTAGAGAGGGAGATCGTGGGTGTTTGACTTAAACAAGTCTGACCTCTGCCCTAGTTTTGTCGAAGGCCTTACCGCGACGGGTTTGGAGCCTTTGCTTGGTGGATTCCTATACTGGTAACCACCCCAAAGGTAGTTTTACACCACTCAAAACTATTCAAAGGTTTTAAAGTATAATTGGGAGAAGATCCCATTCGAGCTAAAGGGTATGTCAAAATTGTAGTACAGAGCAACATGACGTATCATGTGCTCGTATCTTTAGCTTAATATAATAAATGCAACATTTTTCCTACATCGCGCGTATCTAGGAGATAGCAAAGATATATATCGCAACAAATTCTCAACTTCAATTCACACAAAAATTCAACTATTACATTACCCTCATGGTAAATGTAACCTGTTTAAAGAACAATGCAAAAGTTAATATGATTTAGCCAAACAAAATGTGCTTAAATACTTGCCACTGGCGATAACAAATAATCCAAACTTACAATATAAATAGTCATGAAAAGAAAAGTCAAATATATTTTATATCCAAAGAACTTAAACAAAGACTCTAGAAAACAAAATGTAACAAAGCAATCCAAGATTTTTGACACATGAAAATCGTCCATAGTCTCGGGGTTTGCTTTATTGACAGAAAAATTCCATCTTCAGCATGCTCGATGTCGGCATCTGGATTATAAGTCAGCATAAGCAATTTGTTCCATATCAGCAACTTACACTTTTCATATGTGTATTTCCTTTGTTGATCAAACTTCTGTTATGTAAAAGGCTTTAAAGGCACCTTCTATGATTTTGCTAATGTCCTTACAATTGGTAACTCAAGCGGTTCAGGTCCATCTTAAAGATTTCCTTTGTGCGCATACTAACAAATAAGCTTGTAGTATCAAAGACATGTAAAATAACATACCTATAACCAGATTGCTTGACCCGTTAACACTTATTTTCGTAACATTATTTGACAATACTACTTTAAAAAGAAATGTTACATCAGAATTAAAACATATCATTATAAGAACCATGATAAGATTTAATATTACTATCAAGTTCTTTTAACTAATTCATGTTATTTTTGTTACTTTTGTCATTTCATTTTAAAGACTAAGTGCAGCTCATACACCACATGCAACACGCTCTTTTACAAAGGCATATCTAAACACCCCCCAAATCCCTAAATTGTTCAGATTATCACTAAATCAGCTATTTATACATAGAAACAAATATCACTAAATTTAACATCTTAACATATAAGTAAGTCACTAAATCTGCATTACCTGATATGCAAGCCCAAAAGCAATCCTAGTTGCTTTAACCTAATCCTCACATGGTTGATTCTTCATCAACTCATGTCGACCAACTTTAATAACAGCCATATAAATATCATTCCTGCAACAACAAAAATTCAGCAAGGTAAGCTTTATTCAATGAAACAAACGCAAGGTAAGTTGTTCTCACAGAGTCAAATTTATGCTTTCTAAAAATTTTAAGCACTTGAGTAACTACACGACGAATAGATTAAACATTAACATACCAAAAACCCACGGAAAGCCATTTGGATACGAATAACAGCCCATTCTTGTCTAACAAGTTTGAAAAATTTCATTTGCGCCCTAACAACAGCATCATAAAATGCATCTAACAGTAGATTATAAAACAACGTATGATTACGATGTGATATTTGCAATGGATGTAGATCCCGTTCAATATAGATCTTTCTAGCCTGTTAAGGGTTGTAGTCAATATGGATAGTTCCACACAAACTACAGGAGAAACAATGACTACAAACACTATAAGTTATGCGGAAACTAACTTATAATGCTAAGAAGAACAATGAATATTAATAACTAAACTTTTGTATTGATCTGCTAAAACGATTACAGATTACTAACTATGAGATTGCTTTTTGGTAAGAGATGTGTATCTTCTCTAAAGCCGTAAGGTTCCTTTTATACACCAAGGATAAACCCTAACAGACTTATAAAACACGTAGAAGATAATGCATATCTTTTCCTATAATATCTCATGCATATCTCTTAAACGGTACTAACTATTTTGTACCGACGGTACAAACTAAAACTAACGCGGTACAAACTAATACTGACAGTACAAACTATAACTGTCGGTACTAACTATTACAACTAGCGGTACTAAGTTAGGAAAACATAATTCCCAACAATCCTCCCCTAAACATGTTTGTTAAACTTGTTTAACTTCATGTTTCTCTGATGTAGATATCTTGAATTTCATGGAGGATGTATCCAAACACTCTGTCAAATCTTGGACTTAATGTGAGATAAACTTAAGTACCTTTGATCCTTTCTGTATCATTCTTGGATCTTCACTTTTGATAATACTGAACTCTTGTACTGTTATCTTGATCACTTAGCAGCTTACAATCCTTGTCTTCTCAGTTACATGTCATGTCTGCAACACAGCTACATCTTTTCTGCAATAATCCAACTAAGTTGGCTTTGTAGTTTTTGGCAAACTACCAGCCATTAACGGATTTGATGTTCCTTTACCAGTAGCCGTTTGCTCTGGGATAGCCAATTCTTTATTGTAAACAACAAGGTAAATTGAGAACCTTATAGTTTTGAGTAAACTATCAACTATCAACGGATTTGATTTGTCTTTACCAAAAACCATTTGCTTTTGGACTAGTCAATGCTTCATTACCATAACATGGTGCATTGATAACCATATAGTTTTTAGCAAACTATCAGCTATTAACAGATTTGATTTGTCTTTACCAGGAACTGTTTGACCCTGGACTAGCCAACTCTTTACTGTGAAGCAATGTGAGTTGAGAACCATACAATTTTTGCTAAATTGTCAACCATAAACGGATTTGAGAAGTCTTTACCACAAGCTGTTTGCTTATGGACTAGTCAGTTCTTGTGTCTGTTAAACATGGTGAACTTATGACCATTTGTTGTGTGGTTTTGAAACCAACACTCAAAGATCCTCCTCATCTCCATCAGAGTCTTCAGGTTCCAACTCTGCAAGTCTTCACACACTCACAAGATATACACTCTTGGATTGACACACAATCCAAGTCACACCAATATACAATATACACACTTGGATCTACATGCGATCCAATTTATACAACGACACAAAACAAATGTAATGAATGTTTTTGAAGAGGAAAGAGGAGGGGTACTTGATAACCAATTAGTATGTAGAAGAATACGATTGTTCTTCTCTTTAATGATTTAGAAGGATGAGATGGGAGGAAGAAAAGATTAATCAATTGAAAACAAATTCAAGGAATGTTTAGTGATCAAGATATGTGTTTTGAATGAAAGGAAGAAGAGAGAAAACTAGATCTGATAGATTTTGGCAGATGAAGTTTGTTTTGAATTGGGGAGGCTCCAGTAGTATTTATAGGGGACAAAAATGACCTGTTGCTGGCGGCGGCTCCCGTGTGGTCTCCTGTATATATATAAGGGGGCGACGCTAGACTCCGCTCTATTTTTTGTCCTTTTATTGGTGAAGGTTGTATATGTTTATGAAAAAACCTTCATTTTGGGAGAAAAATTTTGAAAATTTCAAATTTATGTTTTTAATAAAACATTTCTTTTAATGAAAAATAATTTGTTTTTATATTTTTATAAAAACATTTTTGTGGAAGTATAAGATTTAAGAAAAAATATTTTCTTGATCACTAATCCTGTTTAATGATTTGTTTATCCATACCTTAAGTGATTAATCGTAGAAATAGAATTTTATGATTAGTAATTTATAAACGTTTAATTTTATCGTAAACGTTTTTACATTTTGTTATTATCAAAACATTTAGAGGTCGAAAAATATAAATAACGTTTTTGGACATTATTTGTATTAACAATCTCTCCCTTTTTGATGATGACAAATAAAACTCATTTTTATGTATTAAATTTAAAAGGTTTATAAATTATTAATGAGTTAATTCTACTTCTCCACTTTTGTCGATGCAAAAAGGCTTTTTGGGGTTTGATCGCCGAGTTGAGTAGAGAGAAAGAAATCGACGATACAAGACTCCCCATTGATCTAAGCTCCCCCTTATTTGGGGCACCAAGGTATCGATCTTACGATAATTTGTTTGCTACAAAACAAGATTAGAGGTACAAGTGCAAGCAAGTATAGCTTGACAAATATCATAAAGATTCAATCCACACATTTTAAAGCATAAATAAAGTTCATTGAAATTCACAGATAAGTCATATATGGTCACAAGGACTATATATATGAGAATACAAGCATAAGATAATGACAATCAAGACATAACATATTAAAGCATACTAGTAGTTGATTCTTGACTTCAAAGGATGTGATATTCAAAAGGTAGGAGACTTTTATTAAAGCAAATTAATCACAAGAGTGTGATTAATTGAAGAGTGAGAACGAAGAAGATGGTGACTCGTTTTGGTGATGGACTTGTGATTGAGGTAATCGAACGGATGATGAGGAATTGTATGACAATTAATTTCATTCTCAGAGTGCAAGTGGGTTAGTGGATATGTACCGACTACTCAACTGACTAAAACTAGCATGACAACCTACTTGAGCATTAGTAGGAACCATTGGATGGGGTGGAGAGGATGGGGTGGATGTTTGGGAATCAATGAGTGAGGAGACGGTGTAGAGTTGGTGGATGATTTAATCTCTTTGTGGGTAGTTCATAGGTGGTGAAATGGAGTGAGTGGTGTTTCTTGAAGGTCGGTGGTTTGAGCTATTGTGACGATCGTGGTGGTGATGAATTTTGGTAAGGTGTCTTTCGCTTGCCTAAACTTGACGAACCGTCATCCTTGGTTTTTTATTAGTAAGGTTAGGATGATGATTTGAGCAAGAATTTGTGTGGTGGAAGTAGTTTGAGTAAGATTGTGGATGATGAGGAAAAAAAAAAAAAAAAATGAGATGAATGAAATTTAAATAATGAAAGTATGAAGAGAGAATGGTAAAGCATGGTGTTGGAGATGAAGGTTGAAGAAAGTGTGTGTTCAAAGAGGGAAATTCCAGCAATGTCTAAGAGTAGGGTGGTCAAAATTACAGGAAAAAGGGAAATTTTTTGAAATGTTGTTTCCCTACCTAGGTCGGGTCCCTTATATGTAGTGGGGCCCGCCTCGATATATAAGGGGGGTGTTTTCTAGAGGGAGCTAAGTCTTTTACCAGTTTTTCATTTTAAGAAATATCACACCTTTGTCAGCAAATAAATCAATAAATCTTAAGCAACTTTTCCATCAATCATTTATCCTTTGCTTGTAGAGGTAATAAGCTCAAGATGATTCATATAAGAACATTAAATTTTTAACTAGGCAATGCATTTAGGATGATAAAAATATTCTAAAATATATCCCACATTACGCAAGTTAATCTTGTATTTGTTTTAGTTCTAATAAATAGAAAGATAATATATAGCAAATAATAGTAATAATAGTCACCTTAAAACAGTGATTGCCCAACATCTTCAATTCTTATTATCCACTCATTCATGTTCTCATGGTTTGTCCAATGACCTTAACTCTTCCCGGTGTGCATCTCGTTGTTGGTTTGTGAAGAATTATGTTTCGGATAAGAGGTTGTTTAAATCATAATTTTTAAGATTTGCCATTGTGTTTCGTATTATTATTTGATTAAAGTCATTTGATATTGATGGTATGTAGTTTCTTGTCTTTTGATGATCTAGAGTGGCTAGCACGTGCATTTGTCACTAAGTAAAGTTAACAGATCGATATTAATCACTTATACTTATTTTCATGTTTTGAGTTTGTGCCTAGTGTGTGCCTATATGCAACAAATGTGGAGTATTGATTAACTCGACCTAAATATAAAATCCTAAGAGTTAACCCAAACGCTCCTAAGTTTGATTTTGCTCATCCAAACAATTCGAAAAATACATATGAGTTATGTATCTCGAAATTTGTTCATGAGATCATTATGCATGTGTTTAAAAACGTTTTTAGATTGTATTAACAATGCAAAACAACAATTTTATTGTGTTCCTAACGTGAGTGATTTTGCAAAATGAAATTGGGGTTTTGGTTCAAAAATAATTTTTTGACAAACCTTATCAATGTATGCAAATCCTATATCTACGGGAAGCATATTAGTTATACATTGTATCCTAGTGGTTTCAATTGAACAAAAATGAAAAATACACAATTTCAATTTTTGGTGTTCATCATGAACCCTAGACTCAAAATGAAAGAAATAGTTGAAATGACTTACAATTGATGATCTTAGAGATGTTAGGGATGATTATTGGTGTTGATTTGATCTTGAATTTAAGTTTTAATGGTTGATTTTGAAGTTTTGGTGGATTTGGGGTTGTGTTCGTCGCACCTGCAGGTAAGGGGGTGTTTGTTTTTGTGTTTTGAAAAATTTCGTTTAAGGTGTACATATTCACTTCGATTCTGACGCCGTGGTGCTCCATATCTTCCTGGCGGGTACCCATTCATATGGGGGCCGCCTCAGGCATTGATTTTATTGAGTTTGTTTTTAACACAAATTTGACTAGGAAGGAGTGACAATACATTTGTATTTCGTACTTAAACTTGTTTAAAGTTTTTTTTTTAAAAAAGTACTTTGGATGAAGTATTTAAGTTGTCACGACACGGAATGGAACACGGACTAGAATTGAGACAGAAGAAAGAGATGCGTACTCAATATGATTTATGGAATGTGTTCCATCATTCCTAAACCAAGACGTAGATAGTTAAACGATTCACGTTTAAGAGGTTTAGTGAGAATGTCGGCAATGTTGTCGACGAACGGTACTTTTTCGATAGATATATGTCCTTTTTGGACATTATCACGGAGGAAGTGGTGACGAATTTCGATGTGTTTGGTACGAGAATGTTGCACCGGGTTTTTGCTAAGGTCAATCGCGCCTTTGTTGTCGCACATGATGGGAACGTCGTCGAGTCGTACGTCGTAGTCGATTAGAGCTTGTTTCATCCATAATGCTTGTTGACATGCCTTTCCGGCGCTTACGTATTCGGCTTCGGTAGTGGATATAGCAAGAGCGGTTTGTTTCTTCGAGAACCAAGATGTCAAACAACATCCCATGAACATACAAATACCGCTAGTGCTTTTTCGGTCTACATAATCTCCTGCATGATTAGAGTCAGCATATACTACGGTTTCTATGTCGGTCCCCTTAGGATACCATAACAAAATAAATATCTATAGTGCGTAGTTACCTTTGAGTATCGAAAGATACGCTTTAACCGCTTCAAGGTGAGAGGTTTTGGGAGCCTCTTGGAAGCGGGCACAAAGGCAGACACTAAACATGATATCGGGCCTACTTGCCGTTAGGATTATGAGCACATATCCTGACTTGATACTTTGGTACTATCTATCCGACTCAACACTCTTCATCTTTCGTGATGTTCTAGTATCGGAGGAACATGGGGGTTTCATTGGTTTGAATCTTCTAGGACCAAATTTCTTAAGCTCATTCATTAATATACTTAGATTGATTTAAAAGAATATACCATCTTCATTTATTTAATTGTAATTTACGGAGAAGTTTTAAGTTCTCCCATCATGCTCATCTCGAACTTGTCATGCATGTGATTTGGCAAATTCATCACTCATGTCTTGACAAGTTCGGAATCCGAATTATAATGTCATCGACATATATTTTGAACAATATGAGAATTTGGAACTTTTCTTCTTAGTAAAAGAAGTAATATCTCCTTCATTTTTATATTCATGTTTAATAAGAAAAGCTTTTAATCTATCATACCAAGCTTTGGGTGCTTGCTTAAGACCATATAAAGCTTTTTTAATTTATAAACATGATCCGGTTTTTCAAAATCAATAAATCCCGGAGGTTGTGCTACGTATACCTCCTCATTGATTTTAAAAAAAACCCCCATTGTTAAGAATGCATATTTTTACATCTTCTGAATAATTTAAAATCTGTAATGCTGCAAGCATAAGCTAATAATATTCTAATAGACTCAAGTCTAGCAACTGGGGATAAGTTTCATCAATTATCGATGCCTCATTTTTGGTTGTAACCATTGAGCAAATAATCTAGCCTTATTTCGAGAAACAATACCGTTCTCATCTAACTTATTTCTAAACACCCACTTAGTTCCTATAATTGTCATATTCTTAGGTTGTGGAACTAACTCAAAAAGTCGTTCTTGCATGGTGATTATCCAACTTTCTATCCTAAGGCTTATTTACATCTTAGGTTCTATGTAGAATGAAACAATAAAAGTTGCTTTGGTTTTGGGCTTGTGATCTAAGGGTTCTTTGGTTAAATTTTCCTATGGCATTTTCTAAGGGATGTTTTTTAGATTCCTTAATATTAACTATTTCATCAATCTCTAGAGTTTCATCCTCACGTCGGTTTTTTAGGTTTTTCTTTTCGGATTTCCTAACTCGCTTCTTTTTTCATACTTGGGTCATCATCAACAAGGGTGTGTCTTAAGAGGGTGGAGTTTTTCAGCGAAACGTCACATTGAGTGATTCTTTGATTTTCCTAGTGTGTTTATTAAGAATGATATAGGCTTTACTATTTTGGGAGTAACCTAAAAAGACACCTTCGTAAGACTTTGGGTCGAACTTGGTAAGGTAATCTTTAGTGTTTAGAATGAAGCATTTGCTTCGAACTCTAAAAATAATCAAAGTGTAGGTGCCTACCTCTTCAAGATTTCATAAGGTGTTTTTCTAGGATGGATTTTAATTATGTTCGAGTTAAGAATATATGTTGAAGTATCTACGGCATTACACCAAAACTTTTGGGGTAACGATTGTTCGTTCAACATAGTTCTACTCATTTATTAAAAGTGTACTAGTTTTTCCTTTTTAACCACGCCATTTGATTGAGGGATGCGTGGAGCCGGGAAGAAGTGTGTGTAATACCGTTGTATTGCAAAATCTCTCCAAATTGCACTTCATTATCAAATTCTCATACCTGTGATCGGTTCTATGATACACTATTGTACATCATAGTTGATTTGGATTTTCTACTAATATTCGAATTGATTGAAAGCTTTGGTTTTATCCTTAAGGAATCTAGTCCATGTATATCTAGAGTAGTCATCTACTATGACTAAGGTGTAACGGTTTCCTCCATAACTTCTTACGACGGATGGACCAAAAAGATCCATGTGGAGAAGTTCTAAGGATCTAGTCGTTTTGAGGAATGATTTTAGGCTTTGGGTCTAGCGTGAGCTTGTTTTCCAACTTTGCAAGCATCACAAAAATGTTGATCAAACTTAAGACTAGGTAAGTTTCTAACTTATTTCCTTAGAAGCTAAACGAACTTGAATGAGGACGCAGATTTAACGTGACCTAATCTTCTATGCACAAAAGTGGAATTTTCATCAATCGTTGGCTAGACAAATTTGTTCCTTTTACGTTATTTTCTAACAGTTCATCACGTATAGACTTTCTTCCTATTACTCATTCTACCCATGACTTTACCATTCTTAGTGATTTTCCACTATCATGTTCAGAGGGGAGAAGTTACCATTTACACTTATTTTAACTTATTTGTCCTTAATCTAAGCAAGTTAAATCTAAAGTACCAAACATGTTCTACATTATCTATTTTGAGAGAGTCATTAGAAATCGTACCTTTGCCAATGATGTTACCGCGAAGATTACTACCAAAAATGACATTACCTCCATTGTATGCCTTGTAAGTGGAGAAGAGCTTTCGGTTGCCCGTCATATGTTTGGAGCATCCGCTATCCTTGATCCATTCTATCGGTTCACAAGTCGGACCTCCAAGGCATATCTATTTATATAAAGACAATACTCAAACATTTGGTCCCCAATATTCATGGGTCCAAAGTTGTTAGTGCCAACATCCCTTGCAATTTGATGCAATTGGTTAGGACTTAGTGAGAATGGAAGACACATTTCCCATGGCATGTAACTTTGTCATGGAAAGTTGTTCCAAGTTACAGGAAAGCCATGAGGTTGGTTTTGTTGACCAACATGTCTTCTTGGTTGCGGTGTTTTAGGACGAGAATAATTATTATTGACTCTTCTAGGAGGTGGAGTTTTTGATCTAAAATTTTGTTTTGAAAAATCCAACTTCGAGGTATTTGACAATGTTTATAAAAATTGTTGACTTCATAGTCACTAGCTACAGGAACTTTAACTTTGTTTACAATTATGTGTTTTGGTCTAGGACCCAAAATAGATTTTTAAAAGGAAACACTCTTCTCAGATATTGGCGTTTCTGGTGGCGGTCCCTTATTTATTTTGGGGGTCGTCAGAACATTTAAGGGGGGTGCCATGTGTATGGAGGCCCGCCCCTATTTTATAAGTGACCTCCATCAAGAGGACGCTCTTTTTCTGAGCTTTTACAAATTTTATTTCCTTTGTTCTACTAGTGATGACTTAAAATGTGAAATTAAACCCTAAACCTAATTTATCACCGGAGGGTTTTTGATTACTTAGCATTTCATTCAAGCAATGTGTACTCTTTTCAAATTTATTCAATCTAGTGGATTCATCTTTGAGTTTTTCATTCTCAAATCTTAAGTTACATGGACACATTTTACATTCGAGACTCCCTTGTTTTCTCGATATGGTAATTTATCTTTTAGTTCTCTAGATATTTTCTAAGCTATTTTAGTGGCTTTTTGCCTTTTGTTGTTAGTATTATCTTTAGATTCATTTTGCATTAATTTATCATATTCATTGTATAAATCTTATATCATCAATTGATGAGTTTTATCACTAAAGTAAGAGGATTTGGAACATACCTCACTTGATGCATGAGCTACAAGACATGTTTCGTCTTTGACCTTCTCATCATCTTCTTCACCGCTATCGCTCCAAGAACCTCCGACAAAGGCTTTTTGGTTTTTGTCTTTTGGTGGTTTTGGACATTCTCCAATAAGATGATTCGGGTCACCGCATCTAAAGCATTTTCTATCATTTTTACCGACTCTGTCATCTCGGCTTCTTTTGGAACCGTCTTTTTGTCGTTCGAGGTTGTCTTACGAATCTACCTCTTCTCTTAAAGAATTTCTTGAAGTCTCTTACCGCCATGGCATACTCTTCGTCTTCACTACCGGAAGTCGAACACTCTTCATCACTAGATTCTTTCTTAGCCTTTAATGCAAGAGATTTCCTTTCAACTTTTGCTTTGACTATTTCAGAATCTTTCTTGATGATCATCTCATGTACTTTGAGGTTTCCAATGAGTCATTCAAGAGACTAGTGATGTCAGTCTTTTGATTCTTCATTGTCGTGATCGCTTATTGCTCTCCATTAAGATGTAGAGCCCTATAGAAACTTCATTATGTGTTCTTACTTGAATACCTTCATCAGAAGCTTTAAGGGACTAGTAATAATAGTATTAAATCTAGCGAAAGCATTATCTATAGATTCGTCTTCAGAAATAACGAATTGTTCATATTGTTGGACCAAAAGGTCGATCTTATTATCTTTGACTTGACTATTACCTTGATGGGTGATTAATAAGGTTTTCCAAATTTCTTTTGCCGTATTACACATGAAAATTCGTTCATATTCTTTTCTAGGCAAAGCATTGTAAATAACCATTTTGGCTTCATTATTTTTTGCAAGCCTTCTTTTAAGATCATCCGTTTGTTCTCAAAATGGGACAATCCTCTCAGTTTGGTTCTTGGATTTTGAATAATAGGTTGAAAAATCCACCATGGTAATAACATGCAAAGATCTAGATCTTTTGATTTAACATATGTCTCGAATCTATTTTTCCAATAAATAAAACTATCGCTTTCAAAGAGTGGTGGTCTTTGCATAGATTGCCCTTCTAGATATTTGTCGGAATCCATAGATCGATCCAAGCTTTAAAATACAATATATTTTAAAAATCTTGAGTGACCTTGCTCCTGATACCAATTGTAGGAAACTAGAAGGGGGGTTGAATAGTTTTACCGATTAATTAGCGTTTTAAAAGTTTGCTTATGAAATAGTTGATTCGTTGTTGTATGCCAATCAACCACAATATGAATCACAGCAAAAAATATCTATCTAACATGCACGTAATAAGTAAAGAGGTATGGAAAGAAACCGATCAAACAGACACCAAGATTTATAGTGGTTTATGAACGAGCACCTATTCGTTTCATATTACTCTAACGAGTACTCCACTCGAGATTTCACTATGTCAACAAGCTCCCTTTAGGCGGAGAAAACCGTTTACACGTCGCTTACTTTCTTTTCTGACACTAAGTAGATGCCGCAGTCTATAACTTAGCTAGAACCAATCTAAGACTTCACTAAGTCTTCCACACTAAACAAGATATACACTATTGGATTGACACACAATCAAGTCGACACCAAATTACATCTACACACTTGGGATCTACACGCGAATCCAATTTATTCTAACGAAAGCAAAAACAATGTAATGAATGTTTTTTAAGAAGATAAGAGACGGAGAGATCACTTGATAACATTTTCGTCTGTAGAAGAATACGATTGGTTCTTCTCTTAACTTGATTAGAAGGTGCAAGAATGGAGGAAGAAAAGAATTAATCACTTTGAAACAAAATCAAGGAAATGTTGGTGATCAGTTATGTGTTCTAGAAAAGAAAGAAAGGAAGAAGAGAGAAAAACTTGATATGATAGAATTTTGGCAAGAGGGAGTCTGTTTTTTTAAATGGGGTGGCCCTGTATTTATAGGGATAATAAAATGTTCCGTTTGGTGGCGGCGGTCCCTTTATATATAAGGGGGACGCCGCTAGACTCGCTCCATTTTTCTGTTTCCTTTTGTGCATGATGGTTGTATTGTTATGGAACTTCCATTTTGGGGGGAAAATTTGAAATTCAAATTTTATGTTTTTAATAAAACATTTCTTTTAATGAATAAATAATTTGTTTTTATATTTTTATAAAAACATTTTTCTGAAAGTATAAGATTTAAGAAAAATTATTTTCTTGATCACTAATAATGTTTAATAATTTGTTTATCCATACCTTAAGTGATTAATCCTAGAAATAGAATTTTATGATTAGTAATTTATAAATGTTTAATTTTATCGTAAACGTTTTTACATTTTGTTATATCAAAACATTGAAGAGTCGACAAATATAATAACGTTTGTTGGACACATTATTTGTATTAACATGTTATCTTACAACTACACCCAACAACCCTTTAAAAGACTCTTAGTAGTAATGAATTAATTCTTGCGCATAGCAGTGGAGTAGGGTTTGATCCATTTTACAAGTCCTATGGTAAATTTATATGCTATTGACAGTAATAATGTGTGATTTTCCTCTTTCTCACAATATGTTATAATTATTATTACACCTAAAGAAAGAGAGAATCTCAAACACTTATGTGAGGTGCTAGTGTATAATTTTCTGTGCTTTTAATTACGAGGTCTAGAAGGTTGTGTTGTAAAATACTTTTAAAGAGTAGGTAAAATGACCCCTCATATTGCTATTGTCTAGGTTAGTAATAGACTATTTGCTTGAGGACAAGCAAATCCCATGTGTTATGGTAGGTATTGATTGAGTGTTATTTTATACACTTTTAGGGTGTCTAACCCCCAAAATCATGCATTTATGCCCAAAATAGGTACTTAATTGTTCCTTTTTAGGTATTTCTTATTTGAAGGCCATTTGGGAAGGAATTACATGTGACTTAAGCTCATTTGGAGAAGAATGGACGAGACTACGAGTCCTACACACATCTACCAAGAATGTGACACCCGTGATTCGGGCAGGGTAGGCAATCTGTTTAGAGTTGGCTAAGTATTGTGTGTGTGCTTATTTGGCTTTATGTGGTTTGTTTTGGGTTCCATGTTTAATAATCAATTGAGATGCATGTTCATCTAAATTTTTTTCTGAAGCGTTATTTGATGGAGAATTTCATTTTGATCACTTATAGGATATGGAAATTTGTGGTATTTTGAAGCTTATCTGCGTTGTTTGGGTTATATGTGGATGTCAAAGAGTTGGATTTGTATGTGGAAATCGTGATGACCTTATGAGAAGGAATAGAGTTTTATAAAATATAGAGTTTTTGGAGGATTTCTATTTATGGAAAGTTTGGAGTGAAATGAACGGTTTTTTTAGAAAGTTAGTAATATGTGTTTATGTAAATAAGGTTTACTCAATTAGCTTAGGTTTTTGTAGTAATAAAGGTAATGAATAAATTAGTAATTAATAAATAAAATAAAAAGCTCAGTAGGTATGGTTTTTAGAAAATGGTAAACTATGGATGATAGTAACTCATGATATTGAACCTGTTGATTTTTGGTCAATTTTATGAAGCTCAGTGTATGGTTTAGTAAATGGTAATGGGATGTCAAAATTCTACGTGCTTTAGGTAAAATCGTTAGACATTGGAAAAGTGTGTAAACATGTTGGTTAAGGTTGTGGCATGTTGTCGTGGTGCCCACCATGAGGGTTAATTGAAAACACTTAGGACATCCATAGATTATTGTTATTGGCATAAGCATTTGGCCTTGGTCAGTTGTAACTTGTGTTTGTTTTTGATTGGTTAGTTTCGTGCAAGGATTGAATTTGCTTAAGCATCAGGTCGAGTTTCATTGCCTCTTTTTCTTACGTTTCTTGGGGTGAAAATTATGCTTATGAGTATTTAATGTTTTAGTTATTGTGATCTAATGTGTTTTAAATGAGCATGGGCTATATGAGAACTATTGTATGTTATATGCTACTTGCTATTGTGATATGGATCGTGGGACACGTTCCATTCCCTTGTTTGTTGTGCTTGAGCGTGACCGTCTCAAGACATTGATGGATTGTTAGTAGTAAGTGTGATCGTCTCATTGATGTGGATTGTTGATAATGAGCGTGATCGTCTCATTGTTGTGGATCGTGGGACACGTTCTGTTCCCTTGTTTGTGGATCGTGGGACACGTTCCGTTCCTTTGTTTGTGATGTTGAGCGTGACCGTCTCAACATGGTTTGATGTGATTGCATGTTAGCTTGTATGATAGTTCGTTGTATGTCCTACTATGCTATGTTTTATTTATCACAGTAATTACAAAGCGAGTTATTGGCGTATCTTAAACCTATGACTCTCACCAACTTTATGTTGACGTTTAAGCATCATTTTCAGGTGAGCATCATGGGAATAAGATAGAGAGAACTGGCTAGAAAGAGACCATAGGATATCATGGCGCTTATTGCTTTATTGTCTCGAATATTGCATTGTTTAAATTATGGATAATTGTTGCATGTCTTGATATTGGCGAGAACCCCCTTTTTCATCAATATAAGACGCCTTTTGTTTTATCATGTTGTTTTGGATATTTTCATGACACTTTATGTCTATGTTTTGTTTATTTATTGCATTTTAGTTCTCTCTATATAGACGCCATTGTGTTATGATGATATCCTTTCTCGTTACGCCTCGCGTTTCCGCCTTGGCAGGGTGTGACAGATTGGTATCAGAGCCTTTGATTATAGAGAAGTAGGTGGTTGAGCCTAGGCTACCTAGGGGTCCTTCATGTAGATGCATTTAGGGCTTAAGTGTTTAATGCTATAACTGCTATGCCTCCCCTCTATTTTTGTATAGCTTATATATCTTGTATTTTGCTAAGTTGCCATTTTAGTTATTTTGCCTACCATTATCTGATATGATATGTATTACTTTCTTAGTATTTTAGCTATGTTTTTTCCCTACCCGTAAGAAGTCTCATTGGGGGAACCTTTTTCCTAACTGGACTTAAGCGTTATAAGGAGCCTCTTTGGAACCGAAGGAGATAGGATAGTTGATCGTTTGTCGGATGCGTGTAATAGGGCTGGACCCGCGGAGTCGGGTGATTCTTGTGGAGGCAAAGTCAAACCCAAGCGAGGCCCAACATAAGTTTATCCCGTCCTTTACCTCGTCATGTTGTTATTGATTATTTCTTTTGGATATTTTGTATTTTGGAAGTCGTTGCGGACTCTTTCGTTTTTATGTGTTTCGATTTCAATTGATATAAAGTAAGTAGTTATTTGATGGTAGATCTTTTATGTGTTTAGTTGAGTGGTTTAAGGATGTGCAATGTGGTTATATGTGCTTATATGTGAATTATGAGTGATATGGGTAATCTTGGAAGTAAGTACACGTGTGAAAGGAGACATTTATATTTATGGTGGCCAACATAATTATAAAGGCATTCACTCAGTAGACTTGTGACATGTGATTGCATTTATTTGTGTTTGGTGTAAGATGGTTAGTGTAATATCGTTTCTTTTTTGATATGTCGTATTTCATGATATGGATGGTGGTATGGGTAGAGAAATATTCTCTTACCCTAATTGTAGGTATGTTAAGTTGGAGTTGTATCAGATAGTAAGTTTCCCTTCTATCTAGTAAATTGGTAATGATACCTAGTTTTGTATTATAAATGTTTGCTCGTCTTGCTCGGTTGTTTGGTCAGATTTCTAAGTCTAAGCTTAGCATGCCCTCATCGTACGTTGTTAGTAAGGATACTGATTTTTCCTATTTGGACATCTCAATGTATAGTGGTTGTTCGGATCTGCTCTTTCGGTTTGGCGCGTTTCGTTAGTTCTTTTGTGCATTGATTACTTGGTATGAGTATCAAAGGTTTCTTTTAAGCACTAATTGTTCCTAACATATTAGTGTGGATCATTACTCCCTTCTTTGTATATCCCTTGGTTTTCGTAACCCGTTGGCGACGTGTTAGTATCGATGCTTTTAGGTTTGCTCTGTTGATCGTTATTTTGGATAAGACCTTACGTTTTCTTTTGGGTACGTAACGTCTTGCATGAGTTTTCTTGTACGAGTTCGTTTGATTTTATTTTGAGTATATGGTTCCTGGTATTTTCTTTCGTTTTCAAACAATAGAATTGTGTTAGAGTCTGTACGGTGTTTTACGATCCCTGTTGGTATTATGGTGTCATTTGTTTGAGTAACATATTTCATAATTGATGTCTAATTATAAAAACTCTTTGGAAGTATTGTGTTAGTGTTTGAGAAAAACTGTGTTTAAAATGATCTTTGTAAAAAGAATATGTTTAAATGGTCTATACAAATAGGATATGAAAATTTTTAAGTGGTTTAATAAATTTTATTTTATTATAAAAAGCTGGTTTAAAGTGATTCATAGTGGTAAGGTACGATACACCATTAGATAACCATCTCTAGATTTTTTTATGACAACCAGAATGAATTTTTCAAAGATTACATTTAAGACAATTTTATTATTATTTAAAATGATTTTTTTTACTTAAAGTGACTTTCTTAATTTAAATTGATTTTTATAAAAACATTATTTAATTTGGTCTTTCGAGTAAAGTCGATAATTGGTATAAGAATTTCCGTCTTTCGTATTGATATTTTTTTATGTGTTCATTTGTCGTGGTACGTCTGTTGATTTTCTTTCGTTGCGTTTTCACTCGGTGCATATACGTATCCTTTCTTTCAAAGGATTCTTATGTCATTTGATCCACGTCTACTTGCATATGTGGAATCTCCTATATGCATTCTAGCCTTTGACTCGATATTCGTTTGTTATCCTATTCGATTGTTCGTAACCCTTGGAGTTCGTTGATACCGTTGAGTCGTGGAAGCTTTGATGTGCTTGTGGGAATGGACCGGTTGTCCAAGAGGAAGTTTGGGATAGTATGTCATGGGAAGGTGGTTAGGATACCGTTGGAAGGTGATGAGATACTTCGGGTTCATGGTGAACGTACTCAAGGAGTCGTGAAAACCTTAATGAACACTAAGGTAGGTGAATCGAAATTGAGTGGTATTTCCGTCGTACGAGACTTTATTGACGTGTTTCCGGAAGACTTGTCAATGACCACCGCAATGACAAGTTGAGTTCCGCGTAGACTTAGTTCCTGGAGCGACGCCAGTGGCGAAGTCTCCATATCGTCTAGCACCTTTGGAAATGCAAGAATTGTCTGAACAACTTCAAGAGTTGCAAGACGAAGGTTTCATACGACCTAGTCATTTTCCGTGAGGAGCACCAGTGTTGTTTGTTAAGAAGAGGAGCATGGAGTTCATTTGAAGTTAGAGTTGGAATTACTGAGGAAGGAGAAGTTGTATGCTAAGGTTACTAGTGTGAGGCAGTGAAGAATTGGGAAGTACCTACGACACCATATGAGATATGATTATTCTTAGGATTGGCAGGTTACCTACCTGCGTTTCATCGCAAACTTTTCTAAGATTGTTAAACCCATTACTTCCCTAACTGAGAGGGATCAAAAGTATGAGTGGGGCGCAGAACGAAAAGAGGCTTTCTAGACTTTGAGGAATGATTTGTGTGACGCTTCGATTAATCGAATGTAGTGGTTGATGCGTTGAGAAGAAATGGAGAGTGAAACTAAGACGAGTAAGAGCAATGTCCATGACTATCCAGTCAAGTGTTAAGGACAAGATATTGGCTACTTCAAGTGAGACGTCCAAGGTAGAGAACGCGCCAGCAGAAATGCTGCGTGACCTGGACCAACAAATGGAAAAGAGGGCAGATGATGGTTAGTACATTATGGATTAAATTGTATAGTGAGTATGAGTATGAAATTCGCTACCATCCAGGTAAGGCAAATGTGGTGATATCGTATATGAGTTCTGTTAGTAGGGAATGATGAGAATGGTAGTAATGGATAATGCTCATGCATCAAGGTACTTGGTACATCCGGGAGCGGATAAGGATATAGTTACCTATGTTAGCAATTGTTGGATTTGTTTAAGAGGTGAAAGTCGTGATGTCAAAGACTATTAGCTTGCTGCAATACTTGAGTGAAAATGAGATAGAATCACCATGGATTTTATCAGTAAATTTCCAAGGTCAAAGTAGTGAGTATGATGTGATTTGGGTGATGGTCGATAGACTGACCAAGTTGGCTCATCTTCTAGCTATACAAGAAGATTTTAAGATGTGAAGTTGGCAAGGATTTATATTGATAAGATAATAGAAAGGAATGAAATTCTGGTGAAAATCAACTCAGATTGAGATGGATGATTTACCCCGTGGTTTTGGTAGACGTTACATAAAGTGTTTGAGACGCGATTGGATTTTAGTACTGCTTAACATCCTCAGGCGGATGGATAAAGTAAACGTATGAGGCAGACTTTAGAGGATATGCTTAGGGCATGTGTGATTGATTTTGGTGGTAGCTCATTTTCTAGCTATACAAGAGATTTCAAGATGTGAAGTTGGCAAGGATTCATATTGATGAGATAATAGCAAGGAATGGAATTTTGGTGACGCTCAAACTCAGATTTAGATGGATGAATTACTTTGTTTTGGCAGACGCTGCAGAAAGTGTTAGTGACGCGATTAGATTTGAGTACTGCTTAGCATCCTCAAGCGGATGGACAAAGTGAACGTATGATTTAGACTTTAGAGGATATAATGAGGGCATGTGTTATCGATTTTGGTGGTAGTTATCAATTAAGCATTCGGTGTGCTCCGTTTGAAGCATTGTATGAAAGGAAGTGTAGGTCGCCTGTTTTATGGGCTGAGATTGGGGAAAGTAGTTTGATTGGACCTGAGTTGGTTCAAGAGACGACTGATAAAGTGGTGTTGATAAAAGAGAAGCTCAAAGCGGCGAGAGACCGTCAAAAGAGCTGTGCTGATAATAGGCGCAAACCGTTAGAGTTTGAGGTAGGAGAACGGGTTATGCTAAAAGTGTCACCTTGGAAAGGTGTAATTCGCTTTGGGAAAAAGGGTAAGTTAGCACCGAGGTATGTAGGGCCATTTGAGATTCTTGAAAGAATCGGCCCTGTAGCGTATCAGTTGAGATTTCCTGAGGAATTGAGTAGAGTACATGACACATTTCATGTGTCAAACCTAAAGTAGTGATTGACGGATGCTAGTCTACATGTGCCATTGGATGAGATCAAGGTTGACAAAACTCTTTGTTTTGTTGAGGAACCTGTTAAGAATAGTGACTGTGAAGTTATGAGGTTAAAATGTAGTAGGATGGTGATAGTTAAGGTCTGATTTTGGCTAGAAACGAGGTCTTTAAAACTTCAGGTAAACTGAGTATCCACACTTTTTCGTTGAGCAAGGGGTCATTGGGAGTTGTAGTTGAAGTTGGGTACGTAAGTTTTCTTGTAGACCTTGGTATGCCCTTAGATGTGTTTGTGTGATTTTGGTTAAAGTTATTTTATGAATAAACTCGAAGTCGAGCCAATTTTTCAAAAACGTTGGGCTTTGTAACAACTTATAACTTGGGTTCAAGATGGCTCTTGTTTGATGAGTTGCGAGACCGGGTTGTAAATGAAGTTGTTAAGCAACTTAAGGTTTTTGACGAGTCTCCTCGATGACGGGTGAGGTTCAGGTAGTTGGATGTTTCTTTTTGTTTAGAGCGGTTATCCTGCTATGCGTACCCTTTTGTGGGCAAGCAAAGTGGTTAGCAGTAAGATATTTTTTGAAAGTTAGTTGGAATTGCAGTGTAACTGTGGATTTAATCATGGTATAGGAGGACTTCTTGAAGATAAGTATCTCGAATTTATTGTTTGGTAATGATAGAGTTGAACTTTTGGTTAAATCTCGGGACATGATTTCTAAATGGAAGGGATACTGTGACAACCATGACTTGTTTAGGGCATCTGTTTGGTTTTCTGGGTTTTCTAGCAAAATATGGTTTTCCCTAGAACCCATCCCTATGTGATTATATGTGTTTTTATGCGTTTATGTGGATTATGTGAGAAATTGGTAGTCAATCTATTGAGTGTTATCATCTCAATGAGATTGAAATGGTGGTGAGATTGGTTGAATTCATTTCGTTCACTTTTGGTGACAAGGAAATAATTTTGTGATTTAAGCGTTTTAATGATTTATCGTGTAAGTATTATTACGTATACGTATTTATGTGTTAGTAATGTTAGGTATGAATAGGTGTTAGTAGTTAGAATAAGAATGAAATGTGAATTTCTATTTTTGGAAAGTTAGGTTAAAATAAAAATGAAAAGTTATTTATTTTAAAAGTCTAGTAAATTACGTTTACGCAAAAAGGTATACTCAAATAAGCTTAGGTTTTATAAAAACTTAAGATAATGCAAATAATTAAGTAATTAATAAAAAAAAAAATATATATATAAAAGGGAAATCGGCCAAAAAGAATGGACAAAAAAAAAGGAAAACAAATCTTACTCTAATTAAAATTGGTAAAAGATATATATCCTAATCCTTTTTGTAAACCTTATAAATCTCAAAAACCCTTCTCCCCCTTGTTTTTAATTGTCCCAGCCGAATTTTATCAAAGGAGAAAGAAGAAAAATATTTTTTTTAAGTTTGGTGATTTTTGTGTTCAAAATTCGAAGATTTAAGGTATAAATTATAATCCTTTGAGTTAATTATCATTAAAAACATGTAATAATTATTATGATGGATAATTAGAGTTTCATAACATCTGTAATTAATGATATAATAAACATGTTATAATGATTAGGGTTTAATTAGGATCATATGGGTGTATTCGTTAGGGTTTAGATCGCGTTAGAATTTGATTTAGATTGGGGCAAAAATTAAGGCTATGTTGTTTGGCTGATATCTCAATGATGGTAATAGATTTTATCAAGTTTCCGGTGCCTATGATGTAGCTCAAAGAGTCTAGTTTCAAGAAAAGTAGTCAAAGCAATAAATACAGGTCAAATTTAGGTCAGATTATGAGGTATAAAACCCCCACTTAAAATTCGAATTTAGATTAGCCCTTCTACACGAGTTTCGTTCTATGTGTCTATTAGAAATCTCCTAGAGGAGAGCTTCTGATTTGGAGTCTAAGTTTGGTTTTTTGGTCCAAACTTTTTAGTGTGCAAACAGATCCGAATTGGGACTGTTTTGAAGTTTGATTTTTTTAGGAGTACTTGTACATGTAAATGGCTCTTGGGAATCATAAGGTAGTTATTATTCTCATAAATGAACATATGTGATTTTTGGTATGATTTATGGAGGTCAGTAAGTAGAGGTTTTGAGTATGTTAAGTCGCGTTAAAATTCTGCAGTTTTGAACAAATTGTGACTAACTAGTGAAACTTGTTAACGAAGTGGTTAAAGTTGGGTATGGTGTCGGGGTAACCCATGGGGTTAATAGAACACCTTATACATCCATCATATGATTGTTACATGTGCATTAAGCTTTTGGCTTAGTAGCGTGTAACACGAGTTATTTTGTTGTTTAGATTTGTGCTAGTTGTTTGTGAAGCTTTTTGTTGGAATCTTTTAGAAAGCTAAGCAAATGTGAGTTTCATAGCCCCTTTTTCTCATGTTATTTTGGGGTGAGAATGATTCTTGTCTTGTTTTTTAAGCTTGCTGTGGTTATGTGTATTGGATCGTGGGCACGTTTCATCCCGTTGTGTTGCGATATGATATGTTTGGTATTGTGGATCCCAATATGCAGAACGAGGTGTAACGGTGGTAAGACAGTGTGAGCTAATATGAGGCCATGTAGCGCACATATGTAGTTGATATGATTGTGGATCGTGGGCATGGTCTGTCCCATTGTGGTTAATTGGTGTCATGAATTGACGAGACCTCTTTCTTATTAATAAAGACACCATTTGGTTTTGTGTATTGTTATGACACTTGGTGTCTTTGCTTTACTTTAGTTTTCATTTTAGTATTCTCTATATAGACACCAGGTGTTGTGATGATATCCATTCTTGTTTACGCCTCGCGTTTCCACCTTGGCGGGGTGTGACAGTGATCGCGGTACTCATTTTTGCAAAGACCAATTCGCAAAGGTCATGCTTAAATATGGGGTTACCCACCGACTTTCTACCGCGTATCATCCACAAACTAGTGGGCAAGTTGAGGTTTCAAATCGTGGTTTGAAACGTATATTAGAAAGAACCGTAGGTGAAAATCGTGCTTCTTGGTCCGATAAGTTGGAAGATTCATTATGGGCTTTCCGTACCGCATTTAAGACACCCATCGGGTGCACTCCTTATCAGCTTATGTACGGAAAGGCTTGTCATCTTCCATCGATTGAGCTTGAAAACATAAGCCATATTGGGCTTGAAGCATTGTAACTTCGACCTTAAGATCTCGGGTGATCACCAGAAAGTTCAAATGAATGAACTTAATGAACTTCGTGATCAAGCGTATGATATAACTCTTTAATCTACAAAGAGAAACGAGAGATTCACGACTCCAAAATCAAGAACCGCGTCTTTAACGTTGGTGATCGAGTCCTTCTCTTCAATTCTTGATTAAATATTTTCTTGGGCAAGCTTAAGACCCGCTGGACCGGACCGTTCACCGTCACCCAAGTTTTCCCTTACGGTGCCGTTGAGTTATCTTCAACCAACGGACCTAACTTCAAGGTGAACGGTCATAGACTCAAATATTACTTTGGAGGGGACATACCACCCATGGTTGTCCTGGATCTCCAAACCTTCCCCATGGATAATTAAATTCGGGGTCGAGTCAATCTTGTGACTCGGTTAACAAAAACAAAGTGCTTCTCGAGAGGCAACCCGTGTTTTTGTCTTCTTTCTATTTTCTAATAAGTGTGACGTGAGGGGGCTCGCCTCTTCCAATCTTGTGTTTTTGTTGTCTGTGATGATTGTCAGGATTACCCAGATTATGAAGACTCTCGTGCTCGTGGTTTTGTCCAACGCTCACTCGATCTTCATCCCTTTGCATGCTTATTTTGGGAATCCTATATCCTTGATCTTATTGACTAACGTTTAATCTTTGGCATAATTAATAAACGGCTTTAGATTTACGTGAGATTCCCTTTATTAGGTATAATACATTGGAAATTAGTATGAGGGGGTGGGCAACCCCTACATTGAGGACAATGTATTGTTCTAGTATGAGGGGGAATCTATCGATTTGATCCCACTTGCATTTGTCTATGTCTTTCACGTAACCCCGTTTTACCAAGAAAATACAAAAAATGTGATTTTAGGCCAAAATTTAAAAAAATTTGCAAAAATAAAATAAGTGTTTATCACAAATGTTGACTTTCCGCTGGTGAGAATAAGAATAATTTTTGACTTGACCGAGCATGTTGAGCTCTAGCTTACTCCCTTAACCTTTATAAATGTATAAGCTTTTGCTAGTCTTTTATACAAGAAGCTTTAAAATGCGGAATCTTAGACAAACGGCCAAGATTTTTCACGTTTCTAATAATGACTTTAAATATGCAAAGCTTAATTTTATTTGGCTAAGCATTCGCGGATCTTTTTATTAAAGATTTTAAATTTGCGAAGAACGAGAAATGATAGAGTTAAATATAAGTTGGAATGCTAAGCAAGGATTAGTTGGAAATCTTAAAAGCTCATAAGTGTAATTTGTGGCCTTTTCTCCCAGTAGCTTTTAAAATGACTAATAACACGTGCTCTTTTTGAAAGACAAGTTAGAGTTTTATCACTCTTAAAAGTCATTTAAGATCAACCATTTTTAGAGTTAAAGCTTTTTATCGATAAAATTGATAAATAAGAGTTTTTTGATCAAAAATATGTTTTAATTTTCTAAAAAGAAATCTTTCGTACACTGTATACGGTTTCGTAAATATAAATGTTGCAAAAAAAATGAAAAAAAATGAAAATGATGTGAAAAATATAATAATGTTGCTAGTATATGTTGCTTAATAAATAAAGGGAAAATTTCTTTTTCTAAAATTTAAACATCCTTTGAACCTAAACTTGTTAACCCCTACAAAATTTTGAAACCGGACGTTTGTTAATTCTGATCAGTATTCTCTGTAGGGTGTCAAAAGCCTGGGCACTGACGATGATGGGTCGGGAGGGTTACGAGAAGAAAGTCACTCTAAAGTAATTAACTTACCTACAATGTCTTAATTTTGGAGGAATTAGCTTGCTTTGAGTTATAAACTTACTAAGTTTTATGGAAAAAATTTAGTAAAGGGTTCAAAAGTCAGAGAGTCTCGACAGATTATTCTCAGAGGGGTGTCAAAAGCCCGGTCACTTAGTCGACAAGGTTGGGATGTGCCGAGAAGAAATGTTGCTACATGGGACATCTCACATTTGAATTCATATATCTAATAGTGGAACCGTGAACCTGTAAATTTATTATAACTATCTAAAACGTTTGGGTTGGTATTTTGGATGTCAAAAGATTCAAACTGAGCACACACACTTAATACTAAAATATCTGTCGAGAAAAGTTTTACACAAATTGCAAATATGAGTAGCGTTAGCATCCCAACTTGTAATTAACAGTGATTTTATTTTTAAGCTTAGTTTAGGAATAAGTGAAAAATCAAGGACGATGAATTTATCCTTCTAGGGCACCTTAGGATTGAGGTTTATGATCAATAATGAAAGTCAAGCATGTTGTATATAATAGAAAATAAGAAAAATATATGTACAAGAAAGAAAATGATAAAACGGGGAGTGTTTAAAAAACTAGTAATTTCTTAATCCCTTTAAATTTTACACTTTGCTGCTTTTCAAGGTATTTGATTTAAGGTGGTTGAAATTTTTGGTTTTCTAAGCATAGATCTATTTCATTACATAAGGACACAACAATAGTTTACTATGAGGGGATTTGGTATGTGCTTAAATACACATACCTTTTTCTCAATAAAACGAGCTTAATTAACCAAAAACGGACTTAAAATGTCAAATATATGCTTGTTTTATGTTATGTACTGTGCAGGTAACGGATATTTACAAAAAGACAAAAACGAGGCAAAAACTAAACAAAACCGAGCACGGGATTGGAAAGAGCATGGAAAACCAAAGCCAAAGGCGTATGTATCTTAGTAGGCCAACCCAACCCAGGTTAATGGGCCAAGTCAGCCCATTAAGCCTTTATACCACAAAAGCCCAAAAACATTAAACCATAAACCGGCCCAAAACAAGCCCAAGTCCAATACCAAATACCCGTTAACCCAAGACATCACACCGTTAGTCCTTTAGGACTAACACCGTTAGTCCTTAAACCAAACAAACCCTTAACACCCGTTATCCTTTAACCCTTAATTTTGAAATATATTTAAATATTCTGAATTTGGTGCAAAGGCCCAAAACGAGCCAAAACGCACCCCTTCATGGTTTGAAGCACCCTTACTCACTCTCCTATACTCCCTGACACACTCCCAGAGCTACGTGGCAGATTTAAGGCTCCCTGGTATGTGTTTAATTACACATACCTTTTACCTTTAAAAACGAGCTAAAATAACCAAAAACAGACTTAAAATGCCAAATAGCTTTTTCTTATTCTACTTTTCCTGTAATTTACTTTTTTGTAAGCAAATACTCTTCTCAAGTTTTGGATTCTTTTTTATTTGTATCAAAGATTGGTTCGATTGATGTCCGGTTTGTTGTTTGATGGTTCGGTGGATTAAAAGTGCTCTTTCAGGTTTCGTAATATTATGAACATCATATCATTCAATCACCAGCCGCAGTTTTCTTTTTCTTTGTTTTCTATTAGAGTAGAAGCAATAGCTTTTTTTTGGTAGCCGACAGACACCTCTTTTGGGGTCGGTGAACAACTATCATCAAATTCAGATTAGCATTTATCTTCTATCAAGATATCTTGTCATTTACAATATAGTAATCATTTTGTTTTGTTTCATTTTATTATTTCATCTACATTTTGATTCAAACGTTACAAAGATTGCTTTCGTTATTTTTTAATATTTACAAGCACTGTTGATGAATCAATTTTTTTTAATAGTCATAATGTTTTTGTCTTTCTCGAAAGTTACTAGCCACCTATGTCAAAGCTATATTCTACGCTTATACAGGGGGCCATGGTTGGTCATATGAATGAAGAGGTAGCCTTAGTTTTGGCACACACAATCTCCATTCATATTTACTATCACAAAATATTTTATTATTGTTTTCTTTTATTTCAAATTCAGTAGAAAAATTGATGTATTAGTTAAAAGATATTAATGTTTTACTATCTGTCTTAATTTCGTACTCCAAATTTAAAATACTATTTTAATGTTAAATTTATTTTAATGCATCCTAATTTGTCTTTAAATATTTAGTTCTAGATTACATCTAATTTTTCTAATAGTAAAAGTCTTTCAATTTTAGCACTTTTAAATCTCTTTTAATCCAACGTCTTTTATTTTTAGTATACAAAAACGTGTGTTTCTAAACTTTTTGTTTCAAACCAATTTTTTTATCTAGTATTTAGTATGGCTTTTAAGAGAAAAAGAAGTTTATTGGAGATTACGAGAGTGAATATTTTCGCTAATCATGAAGCTTAAAAAAGGGGGTTTAGAGTATATATGGTCAATTGGTCATGGAGCGGGTCTCATATCGTTATTTTTGCACTCTTCATCATACTTGGTATATCTCTTCTCTTAGCCTCTTTATTTTTAACATGATAGTTGTAATTGCCATGTTTATTTTTGTCATTATTATTAGGGTTAAAATTTAATTTAGTTGCTTAATTTGTCATGTCTCTTTAATTCTGTTAACGTTTTGAATTTAGAATCATAATTGCCTTAATTGTTTAATTACCTTTTTCATGCTTTTATATTTTGTCAGTAGATATATAACCAAATCAAAAATCTTGAACTATTCAAAATCCCGATCACAAACTTTAGTAAAAAGTTCAATTCACGCCTCGTCGGAACAAAAACGACCCGGGAAACACTAGAAGGAGTTGCTTTCGAAGTCGGTACTTCCGAAATTATATTTTATTTATGAGTTGGTTTATCGCTTGTTAAAAGTGATTTGACGGTTTTCCTATACTATATATATATATATATATATATATATATATATATATATATATATATATATATGCTACTGACTCGATCAACGGTCAACTTGTTCAATTCTCTATAGTCAATACACATTCTAAAAGAACCATCCTTTTTCTTAACGAACAATACCGGCGCTCCCCAAGGCGACGAACTTGGTTGAAATGAAACCCTTGTCTTGGAGTTCCTTGAGTTGTCCTGACAACTCCTCCAATTCAAAAGGTGCCAAATGATAGGGAGACTTTGTACCGGTGTTCGTCCAGGGATTTACTCAAATTCGAAACTCATTTCCCGAAATATGCGGTATCCAGATAGTCATACGGATACCTCAGGAAAATCTCTAACCACAACAATCTCTTCTTGTTTCTTATCCAGCCTTAGCACCCATCAAAAATCTCGCTTTCTCTTTTGGTCTCTCTCCTAATACTCTAAGCACCTTGCCATCCGGTAGTGGTATCCTCACTACTTTCTCATGACAAATTATTTCAGCCTTATAATTGGACAACCAGTCCATACCTATAATCACATCAAAACTCCCATGCCCAAAAGGTATCAAATCGATGTCAAAGACATGACCCTCGATTTCTAGTTTGCAACCCTTAATAACCTTATCAATCTCTACTAGTTGCCCGCTAGCTATCTCAATCTCATATTTGAAACCTAATTCATTGGGCTCTAAGCCTAACAGAGGTATGAAAGTAGTGGAAACAAAACTATAGTCAGCACTAGAGTCAAATAAGGTAGTGGCAAAATGATTGTTCAAAGTAAACCTACCCGTCACAATGTTCGGATCCCTGGGTGAGCTTCTCTACTCCCAACATGTAATGCAATTTCACCTAGCCTGGTTCCCTTGGTTTCCACGACCACGACACTCGTTATGAACTGCAACTTGGTTTGGTTGATTTTTTCTAGTCCTTGTGCCCTATTCAATCTAGGATAAGCTGACCTGACATGGTCGGTACTACCACACTCATAACATGCCCTAACAGTTGGGTTTCTAGCATTGAAAGGATTTACATTCCTCAGCACGCCTCTATAATCCTTTGCCA
Organism: Tanacetum coccineum; assembly: GCA_026074375.1. NCBI lineage: Eukaryota > Viridiplantae > Streptophyta > Magnoliopsida > Asterales > Asteraceae > Tanacetum > Tanacetum coccineum. The sequence continues at coordinate 48,211 of BQNB010033964.1, forward strand.
AATGACCCAGGCGGTTATAGTTGAAGCATGTGTGACAAGGCCTTCCGGTGCAATGGTTAGGAGTTGCAGTTGAGTACACTTCTAGGCCAAGTACCCGTATTTCTCTTCCTCCAGGGTGTTGCGGTAGTAACAAAGCATTACCAGTCCTAGGCCTCTTATTTTATCCTTACCATTCTTATCCTTGTCTAGTTTCCCACGCTTCTTTTTCTCAACCTTCTTAATTGATTTATTTCTCACAGCCTTATCGGTTAGTGCGCTAGAAATCTGCATAGCCTTTTGTATAGTCTTTGGCTCCGTTGCTGCCGCCATCCCACGGATCTATGAAGCAAGGCCATACATATACCTCTCAATCATCCTACTCTCTGGAGTTACCAAATGTGGAACTAACCTAGCCAACTTATGAAACCTATCAGTATACACAACATGTCCAGCCCCGACCATGACGTGATTCCACAACTCAGTTTCATACTTTGCATTTTAGACTAGGACAACTCTTCTATCATCATAAAATAAGTCATTCCATGAATACTAACAACAATTTTGGCTTAGCCGTGCAGATTTAAGAGTTACACCTCGTTAGCCTTCCCATAAATAACCAGCAGTGTATTTCAACTTTTAGGTCAACACTATAACAACTATATCTTGCACAGACTCTATATTCTCAAATCCATCGAGTATGTACTAAAAACACCGTCCTCTGACATCAATTCCTTCTGGGTTACAAGCTAAGGTCATCCTTAATATGAACACCCTACCCGGTTTGCCATTTACTATCACACTCCCAATGTTCTCCTGAACATTCTCATTAACTACATTACCATTTTGATTTCCAACATTTTCTTGGTTACCAACCTGAGCTAGCATGGCAGGTAAGAGGTTCTGCAATTGCTGAGTAATGATTGTCCGAGAAGTCGGGTTGCTCCTCTACACACCCATGACTCCCTATACTTCTATTGACTCCTCTTACGACCCCATTCATCTCTCAAACCATCGGTCAATTTCCTTGACCATTCAAATCATCAACACGCTCATCATTACCTTCCCTAGGGTCTTCTACACCCTACCCACCTCTACCACCCGTACCACCGTTCCCCCTCTATATGATTGGACAGCAGGCCGACCATCACTTGAGTCCTCAACCTTGGCGGCATTATCTATACGAGGGAGAACATAGGCAACTTTAGGTAGGCAGGAAGACTCACCATATATATAGAATATCTTACTATATATACAGATATAAACATAACACACCTTACGGTGTCAACATCGATTTGTGTGAACGACATTACTAAGTATGAGTGAGTTGTGATACGCTTATAACTACGTTGGCCACCGTACTTATATTCACATCCTTTCCCAGTCATACTTAATATTGAGCTCACACATTTCAATGACTAACACGACTAAAGCACCAAGCCGCGAACACGCGAAAGTAAACAAAAGCGGAACACCGCGCACATAGATCCTATACGCAACTAAACAACGGATCTTAGGTTATAGTCTAAGCCAATCCACCTAGTTCTCTATAACCTTGATCTGATTACCAATTGTCAGACCCTGATAATGCAGAAAACTCGGGTAATGATACATAATGTTCAATCATAACACAAGAATACAAAATTAAAGAAAAACTACAATTGCAATAAACTTCAAGTGTTATGATCGACTATCAAACTCGTAGAGTGATGTCCCCAAAATCAACTATCAAAATCCACAACTCTTTACATTATCCAAAAGCCCTCTTAGGGGTCCAAATCAAATAAACAAAAATTCTAAATACTAAGCGATAAAATAAACAAGCAAGTACTTTCACATGAAAAATCCATCGGGATACTTCTAAGCCTGCTATCACACATCACCAAACTATTCCTCTTTCACTTCATCTGAAAATGATACTCGAAAACGTCAACAATAATGTTGGTGAGCTCGTAGGTTTGACCTTAAACCCAAAAGTTGTACTAATATTTCAAACAGTGAACAATAGTGCTATATGTCAGTGAATATATGCAAACAATCCCTAACATAGCATCCTCGCTAGTCAATCACCATATGTCACTTACGCACCTAAAGGGCCTACCAGCTGGAGCATTAAAATTAAGGTAGGACCACACACAAACTAGGTTAGGCATACCCATCCGCTCCAATAATCACACAAATACTAGGTAGGCGTACCCATCCGATCCAAACAATCATGCAACACATAATATTCACATAGCAGTCATAAGCACATATCTTGTCCCAAAAACAAAACCACATTTCGCACAGATGAATTCAAAATATTTCAAAACACATTTGAGTATCATTATCCCCCAACGGAAAAGATAGTAAAATGGGGCTACGAGAACTCACCTCAAGCAAGTCTTTAGCAACCAAATCTCAATCATACAAGCAAATGCAACGACGCCCGCACACGACCTAGTCGAGTTAATGTCCCAATTTAATCATCAATTTCCAAAACAATCTACACGTTTGATGCATAGAGTTTAGACGCGTTGTAAAATTACTCATAACAATTTAGTGGTGTGATGGTTGACGACATACCCCAACAATCATACCAATCTCATTAGTCAACAATACTTACTTATACTATTAATGAAATAGATAAGTAATATACGTAAATATTTATAATTAATAATTATAAATATATCTCGGTAAGTCCATTCGGTAACCTTAGTCATCGTGAAAATAATCATATTAGAGTTGAAAATGGAACGTTTACTCATAGTGAACATATTCGAGAAGTTTCAAGAAAAATTATATTTTTTGTCTTTTAGTAAATTTATAAAAATAATTAAATAATAAAATAATATTTTATTATTTAAAATTAAAAATTATGTTCTTAAGTGAAATTTTCTAAGTATAAACAATTTACAAAATTTTGACATGACCCGTACGTTCATACAACATTTTCCAAGGTTTCAAACCATATTTTCAACATTTTTTTACCAATTCGACACTTTTCGACAAAATCCTAAAAATCTCAATCTTTAACGTTTACTAAAACGTTTTTCCAAAATATCATTCAATATCACTTCGCAAATACATTTTCACTTCCAAAAGTCTGTCAAAACTCTTATAATGACTAAATATCCCTTATTGGGCTTTAATGCCCAACTAGGGTCCATTAAGATATTTATAAGTCCAAATTACGATCCAAGTCCAAAATCAAGGTCCATTCACATACATAAGCTAATACCAATAAGTATAAAATAATCCGGACCACAACAAGCCTCCCATTAAGCCACGGCTTAAATAGACTTATTGGGCCGTGAGTCCATAAGCTCTAAAATATGTATATTAAGCTTGAAAATAAGCTAAATACGCGACGTATCACATTTGGTTACTACCATAAGCTTCAAAAATAGTCCACAACATACGCCATAACACAAAAATAATCAAAATCACTTTCCTAGGGATTTTGGGATATTCACGTGGCATATAAGCCCAAAATAAGCCAAGAAATAGCTTAAAATAAGCCCGAATAAGCTATACAAGCTACTATCAAAAATAAGTTATCTAGCAACATATATTATTCAACCATCACGACCACAACATCAAAACTACAAAAACCCTTATTTTTCTTTTTAAATCCAACGAACCAAACACCCTCTTTTTATTCATTTCGTTTCCAAAAATTAATTTTTACAACGATCAACTTGTACAACTAACATCTATGCATCAAAATAAACCCAAAAGGACGAACGGAATTTAAATTTGAAAACTTACAAG
>BQNB010033965.1:0-51938 GCA_026074375.1 Tanacetum coccineum
TTTGTTGTCCGTTTACGTTAATTGTTGATTTTTAGTTTACGCGATTTTACTATATAATGAGAATTAAAAGTAAACGTGTACGAAAAAAATAATAATTAGTAAAATAGATGACGTCGTAAATGACATGAAAATACGGAATGTTACATCGTTTTTTTAACGATAATTAGGATAGTATACAATACTATACAATTAAACAAAACCCCACCAAACACTACAACTGTTTCTTCCACAATCTCTCTCACACCAGTTCTCACATGACCGTCCCCGTGGTGTCACCAGATATTAGAAAACCTTGGCATTCAACAAGGTCAGTGTGTGTACCATTAAATTATACCAATTTCTAGGGTTTCAAGCCCATTGAATGTTTCTTTCATCTATTTATAGGAGTTTCCATCGTTTAGAAGTCGACGACACACCAAGATGAAAAATCCCATAGTCAGGTAGTAGATATGCATGATTTATACTTAATTTATGTGGATTTAGGTATAAGTTTTTTTTCATTTACTGTTTTCATTTTTGAATCTTTGATTATATGTTTATTTTATTTATCTATCTATATATGATGATTAAACTCGCCTAATTCAATACAAGGGATTGATACATTACATTTGTATTTTAAGGTAGTGTGTAGTGATACTTAGGTTGTTTAGAAATTAAATTGCCTTTAATGTGATAGAAGCGATTGGTACATTACATTTGTATTGATTCTTGGTTCACCATAAACAACTAACAATTCTAGTTGTATGTTGTTACCATGTCACAGTTTTCAATGTTGAGATTATTGTTATAACCTGATGCCTTGTATTTGTAACAATTTTATCCAAAGTGTAATGTGGGAGGTGCTTATAGATTTTCTGTAGTAAAACTAAAAACATGAGCTTGTGGATCCTTTTCTAATCTCAACCAAGCTGACCCGTTTCAATCCATGACCAACAACCCAAATAACAGTTGACTGTCCAGCCTTTTCCTCATAAGATACTTCAGATAATAATCCACCTAATTTCGAATCCAGCTTCTTTATGGTGGGATTTTAGAATTTTGAGGTCTCGTCTTTTGTCAAACTAAAAGTCTAACAGATTTTAACTACTTCTGCCTCCTACTGTGGTTGATGCAAATACAAGTTTATCTGATGTTGACGAAGTTAACGATATAGCCGACGAATCTGATTATGATGACACATTATGGGACTGGATGCCATGAGATCGATGGAAACAATGTCGGTGATATCTAATGAGAGTTATGTGGTTGAAAATCATAAGGGAATCTTGTTTAAGTTAATATTTTGTAATGTTATATTGTTATATTAGAGTAAGCTTTTAGTTATTTATACTTTGTATGCCTGTATCTTTTTTTTAAACATCCCTTTTAGTTATCTTAACTGATTTTTTTATTTGTATGTTGGTGATATAACATGTAGGGCTGTGATTTTTTGTTTATTTTAACATCACTTTTAGTTATCTCAACCGATTTAGAATTAATGCTCACATAATAAAACCAATGCGGGTTAGTTATGGAGAAGAAGCTTGAGCTAGTAAAGGATCATAAAAAATAAGGCTGAACTAAAATATATGCGCAAAGAAATTGAAGACCAACGTGAAAAATTAGTTACCTCCAAGAGTTGTTTGACAGTTTTTAACATGAGTTATCGTATATGTTTGGTTCAAGGTACGTCCCTCTTATTCGAATTATGTACAAAACATGCTCTAAACATAATACTGACTAAAAGGTTGGCCTGTTTATTAGAGTGTTGTATATGATATATGAAGTCATTTAATTGACACACAATCTGATTAGGACTAGAATCAGGATCTAAAAGGTTGGCCTCTTTATTGGAGTGTTGCATATCAGATTATAGTCGTAGTTGAGCTGTGGATATTTTGGTCCTTGGCACTTGGTATAGGGTTATGTAGTTCTAAATTAGTGGAAACCGATTTTGCAAATATTGTTTAATCTATGGAACTGGATTGCATTTCTAGGTAAATTAGGCTGAGCATTACACTATATTAGTATTATATTAAATTTTTACACAAGGTCTAACAGATTATAAAACATGACTAGTTTGATTAGTCATTTTATACATGTACATTTTTGGTTATATAATCAGTTCTTAGTATGCGAAATTAGAGTTATAAAATGCATTATTTAAGTGTTTATCAGCTGTTTTGGCTTATGTTACGACTTATGAGAACTAATAACCTTAAAATAACCACATGAGGAGCTATTAAGTTTAAGCTAAAAGCATGATTTTTCAAGGATCCCCTAAGAACCCATAGTGATCTCACTTTAGTAATTGTAGTTTTTTATAACAACTTTCATTAACCATGTCCCTGTCACCTTCATCATGATGATATACTAAGAGAGATAATAATATTTCCTACCTGTTTTGGTCCACTTTCTGAAGAGTGTTTTCAGACTTTGGCCACAATGTGGTAATTAGGGATGTCAAATGGGCTGACCGATTCGAACCCGATTAAGGGTAAAGCCTTATAGGCAGGGCGGAGCCTAAGTAGGGGGCTGGCGGGTGTCTTAGCCCCCCCCCTCCCCCCTCCCCCCACACCACACCCCAACACCCATACTAATGTCTAACTTTGTAGTTTAAATTTTAGTCCAAGTTTGTTAAGTTTTGTTTTTGGCCCCCTTACTAATGGCCAAACATCTGTTTATCAACGCTATTGTTAAAGAAACGAATTTGTTGCCATTATGGTCATCGGAAAATCAGAGTTTGTTGCAGACTTTTAGAGTTGCATGACGGCAGATGTAGATGGAGAAGAACTAATTGACTGGTCAAAGGGTTTCTCATAGTTCTATTAAAAAAAGCCCAACTAGTTGTAAATGTTTGGAACTTAATTTACAGGCCCATATACGGTTATAATATTCTTTTCCACTAAAAGTCATATTAGGTTGTTATATTAATTCACAGGGTGTAAATGTATGAATTTTTTTGTTTATATAACCAGCTTGTGCTCATATAGTGTTATACTTATTTAGGTTTTTAAATATGTAAATTAGTAACTTGGCAACCTTTATAATGTACATATACTCTATTACAATCACAAAAAATTATGATAATATTTTACGTACGTAATAAAAAGACTTGAATTTTTGGGACAAGAGGTGTTTGGGATCAAACCACCAACTTGACCAGCAGCAAAAAAGCATATGTTTTCACCAGTTACCAACAGCCTGCCCCGTCCATTTTGCTATGTTTAATACAATGCTAATTGTGATGCTTATTGTTCCTAGAAACTTAGTAACACTATTGGGAGTTAATGAATTAACAAAAACTTCTTAGTGCATGATTCAGGGTTAAGGGGGGGCATTATATAACTAGCAGAAAAATTGCAAAGTACTGCATAATTTAGCTAAAGGCAACACCTGATGTGTGGGCCCATGCCATCAGCCATGTTTAAACATAAAAAGTACTAGAAATTCAACGCCATAACATAAGCACCTATGGTAGTTATGCTGTTTGTGCATTTTTTGCATATTTATGACTTTATTATAACATGCAGTTATTGTAGCATTAACCATGTCCCTGTCACCTTCATCATGATGATATACTAAGAGAGATAATAATATTTCCTACCTGTTTTGGTCCACTTTCTGAAGAGTGTTTTCAGACTTTGTCCAACACAGTTGGTACTAGGGGTGTTAAATGGGCTGACCCGATCCGCCATGAATCCGACCCGAACCAAATAAAGCCTTATAGGGTCGGGTTTATTCGAGTCCAACTCGGCTTATCGAGTCTATCGGGTTAACCCGACCAACACGATAGCCTTATAGGGTCGAGTTAGGGTTATTTTTCATATTTTATTGGGTTCGGGTTCAACACGATAACCCGATAAATGTTTAAGCCTTCCTTGAGTCAATATGTTATGAACAACAAGTGGATAATTGTGGGATATGTTTGTTGGAACAAGGAGTCTCAATACGAGGTTATATTAATAGCTGTGATCATTATTTTTGTTTTGTTTGTATCATGGAGTGGGCTAAAGTTGAATCCACATGTCCCATTTGTAAGCGTAGGTTTTCGAATATTAAACGCCCTACGAAAGAGGGTGTGTTTGTTGAAGAAAGAGTTGTTAATGTTCCTGTTCACAATCAGGTTAGTTATTATCTGTTTTATCATTGTTTTGTTTGCTATATTTGTTGTTATATGTGTGATTTACCTTTTAATCAACGTGATAGATTTCATACCATAATTGCAGTTAGATGACGTTAACTTATAAAAGATTTAGGAGAATTTAAGTGTCTTGTAGGAGAGCGTAGTTATGGACTATCTTTAAATAACACGCAACAGAAAACCTATCATCTAATGTGTGCTTAATGGATTGCTAACCTTGGACGGTTCTAACAGAAAATAAGGAAGTGAAAGAACTAAACCCGAGAAGAAGTAGGAACCTTTAAGAAACATATAAAGCTCCTAGTTGTTGCATAATAGGACTATGTTTGTATGTATCTTGAAAGCAAGCTCGTTTAATAACCTTTGTCTCAACTTTGTTTTGCGATTCCTCATTTCTATTAATAGGGGTAGCATCTACACTGACGTTGTTGTTGTGCATGCCAAATATAAAAAAAATCTTTTGCGTATCTCCTTTTTTACAAATATATTCCATCATAGACAAAATCGGCTTATCCTCGTGACCACATACTATTGCAACACCATTAAATGTGAAAATTTTAACCCCCTCATCCTACATGGCTTGAACTCGATTAACGTTCCACGATCAAGTTGTATCACAAACATTAACATGAAATTTCATTTGTCTTCAGCTATCCTGTAATATGTTATAGCAGGTTTTAACCATCATTAACTTTCTCGGTTTTTGAGCCTCATGCTTTTACGAACACCTAGTTCGAACTCCTAGTATGCATGTCGTGAATAAGCTATAGAAATTTCAAATAAAGGCAACACTGTGTTGCTCTGCAAAACCCTGCTATCAGTTGCATAAGGATCCTGTCTTGACCGCATGTCAGTGTCGTAATTTTCCTTCTTCATGTTGCAGAATATTATTTGTGATACATTTTCTTTGCCATACAGTGTAATTTGTGATTTGGTTTGTTAGTGTTGTTTCTAACAAGATCCTTCTGCAGGTTCATTATTTCAACGGCAATGCTACAGTTGGACCCCCTGATCTCTATACACAAATCAAGTGTAACTTTTGCAACCTTTCAACAGATGCTAGTGTTCTTTTACTATGTGATCTTTGTGACTCAGCTGCTCACACCTACTGTGTCGGTCTTGGTCACCATGTGTAAGGTCCCATGGTGATAAATGTTTAAGCCTTCCTTGCAAAGATGAACTCAAGATATTTAGGATTACATAAAGTTTGATTGCTTTTTCTTTTGTTCACTAGAAGTTTTATGTTGGTTATGTTACATTAGACAATTTTGTCAACGTACACAACAATGTTATCTTTAATATTCTATTATTCCTTTGGTTGAACAAATGTTAATTATTAATGTATTATTAGACCTTTTCAAAGAACGTATGATGCAAATATCACATATTTGGCATTGTATTGTGTGAAACAAAAGTGTTACTAATGATTTATAAAAGTGTCACCTTATATGATGGAAACAACTAGTGGTGTTGCGTTTCACATAATAAAGTGTTGCAAAATTAGTTATAATAATGAGAAAGTGTTGCCCTTGAATCTAAAAGTGTTGTGGTTGCGCGAAAAATGTTTCATTTCATTTTGAAAAGTGTTGCACTTAAGTAAAAAAAATGTTGCATTTAATGTTTCAAAAGGCCGTAACTTTGGGGCTCAAGATAATCCGTTCAGGCCCAAGACCAGTCGATTCGAAGCTTGGAACGAGGAGAACGCCGTGGTAACCTAACGTATTGGGTTACAGAAGTTTCCGAGCCTTGAATCATATATTTTAGATTATTTACATTTCTGTTTTTTTAAGAATTTTGAACTTTTGTTTTTGGCATAAACTTTCGGCCCCATTTCTCTTTAGGAGCCCGTTCAGTTTCATTTTCCTATTAACTCTTGTACTATGCATCTGCTATTCATTTCCAAAATATAGAAAGTTCATTTTGTTACATTTTGTCAAGAATTGCCTAACTATCGTATTCCACTCGAATCACGATAATTAGACAGAATTGTTTCTGGTATTCAGTAGAATCAACAGACTCAATAGTTATTCCCTTTTTTCTCACTACATCAAAAAAATTATTGTGGTTGCGCAAAAGATGTTTGCATTTCCATTTTGAACAGTGTGCACTTAAGTAAAAAGAATTGTTGATTTTATGTAAAAAAAGTGTTTTGGACTCTTTAAGAGAGTGTTGCATTTAATGTAATAAGTGTTGCAATTGAGTGTGAAAGTGTTACAGTTACGTATAAAAAGTGTTATCTTTGAGTGTTTAAAGTGTTGCACTTAAAGTATCACACTTGGTATTTAAAAAATGTTGCACATTCCAATTAAAGTGTCGCTTATACCTAAAGCAACGTTACATAACGTAACACTTGATAAAGTGTCACATTATGCATAATGCAACATTTTAATCACATAATACAACACTTTATGAGTGTCACTTTAACTCCATTTTGTAGTAGTGTGAGTGAAATTCATAGGTTTAGTAATAAATGTATGAACCACGGGATTTAAGTAATGAAGACAAGTAAAACACATTCACTATGTCCAAAAATAAGTATTTTTGGCCTAAGCTCATGACACCGAAACCTTAACAAGTAATATCAAACTAGTACTCGAGGTTTGCGCCCCATGATAGTGTAGGGTGCTGCCAAACACTCTTAGTAATATCTCAAATGTTAAATGCGTCATTGGTCATCTAGAAACTAGAACCCAGACGGGGATTGTCAATCCCGATAGATCTACCCACAAAACTCACGTTTACGACAATAGCAATTAACGGTTCATGATTGAAAAGGGGACTTAAATGGCAATAGCGACACCTAGGCAATAATATTCAGGCAATAGCATATAATTTTAAAGTACTTGCGTCCAATTGTAAAAAGTGAGTAAAGTAGCATGTATCTCTCCCCATAGAGTTTGTAAAAGCAATTAAAAAGAAAAGGGGTTATGAACGCACCTTAAGCAAACGATGAGAAAATAACGATTAACAACGAAGAAATAAAGTCGAGAGATCCTAACCGCGACCTAAATTAACTACGCGCTTTAGGAGAAAGAAATATGCAACGAAACGACTCTTAAGTCGTTTATAGAAAGTAATAGAATCCATTTGTGTTTGTGTCTTAGATTATTTAGTAAAAAGGTGCCTTTATGAAAATATAACATTCATAGTTAAGTTACGCCACTTTTACGAAAAATTACTATTTTTGAAAAGTTTCTATTTTATGAAAGTTTAGAACTCCTGAACGTAAATGTTGTTTAAAAATATTCTTTAATCCCAATTCACGTCTAAACGCCTTTAGTGATCTTCACGTATAGTTTTCCTTTCAATTGATGGATACTAATGTCTAATAAACTCTTATAAACATCTCATCAAGCTTCCCCTACTTTATCTAAACTTTACACGCCTTTTTACTTTATTATTTAAAATTTCAGATTATTGTAGAATTTTAAGGTCACTTTACGAATTTTTATAAAATATAAAATGACTTTCAATGACTTTCATATTTCATTTCTAACAACCTCAATATGTTATAAACCTACTGTAGTATTTCCAAAAAGGGTTGACAAGCTTAACTATTTTTCAAAAATTCGACAACACAATTGTCCAGAAAATGACCTGATTCGAATACCAAAAAGTTTGACATGACCAGACCCACTTAGACACTTGAGAAAAATCTGAAAAAATTCCAAGGGTTCCTAGACATCATGAACTTACTCCAGTAGCAATTTCATCAATTACAAAAATGTTATGATTGTGTTTTTGACCTTACAAACACAACCCAAAATCTGCCCAAAAAACTCAGATTCGACAACAAATCTTGTAAAATTATTTTGACTGACCTTTGCTTACTTTTAGTTCACGAAACCACTTGGGTTGGAAAGTAGACTCTCTGTTGATAATTTTAGGCTCAAGAAAATCAATAAAACCTATTCGTATGACTGAGTTATGACTCTAACAAGATGACTCAAAAATCTGCCCAGTTTCCAAATCCGATTTTACAACAATTAAACCTAATCAAACACACACATATGCTAATTCATTATACCCAAATCAATATTAGATGATCATAACATCATATTTACAGAATTTTTATGAAATCCTAATCCAACAATTCAAAACCACTCCTAATAACAACTTAATCCCATCATGTTTACTTTTATAAAAATAACACAAACACATGGATTTTATTAATTCAATAACAAGAAACAAAAGTAATCAAAAAATCAAAGAAAGGTTTAGGATTAAGCTTACAAAAGATGATGAATAAGCAAATTAAAACTTGAATCAAAGATAGGAGATGATTTCTTGCAAAAACCCCAAATTAGTTTATGAACCATGAAATCTTAATTCTTGATTAACCCTTGAAGTTGGATGAATTAAACCTTGGAACCACCTTAAATAACCCTGATAATCAACTTTGGATGCTTGAATTTGATCAAAAATCAAAGATGGTGAAACCCCTTTGATGGGTTTTTGAGCCAAGACTACTAAGAGAGGGAGGAGAGGAGCAGGAATTTTTTTTTGATTATGTGGTCTGTGTTTTTGTGTGTGTGTTTTGAGCCGGCCTAATGGCTTATATTTCCTCTTTTTTTAATTTTTTATTAATGATGTATATTTGTTGTGTAAAAGTGAAGGTTTAAGTAAAAAGGTAAAAATTTAAGGTTAAACGTAACGTTTTAGCAAGGTTTGGCGAAGACGTGAAATAAAAACTAAAATGCTAAAAATAAAGATTATAACCCTTCGGGGCATATAAATGGAATATTGAACCACGTAGGACACGAGGACGGATAAAAAAAAATCTTAAAGATGGTTCACGCTACATAACAATTTATGACAACGCGCGATAACACTTCGATAAAACTGTAATAGTAAAATTTTACTCAAAAGTAAAATAAATAATAAGATATGGATTAGAATATTGTCCCGGAATTTACGAATAAATAATAACAATTTATTAAAATCTAAAATTTGAACTGTTTAACGATAAATAAAAATGAATATTCTATTAAATAAGTTCACAATAATAAGAAAATATTTGGAGTTTTATAAAAAGGAATATATTGAATTTATGATTCATTAAAAGTAACAATATAATGTTGGATTGAGTAGGAAAGAGACAAGCAATGTGAGTGGCGTTCATAGGAAACAACCGCAAATGCATGTCACCGACTCTTTTTATGCGAATTATTTTCGGTAAAAGTGAAATTCAATTTTTTATGTACTATTATAAAATGCGAGATTTTTCACTATATCGAAGCGTTTTTTGGTTTTTTTTGTTTTTTGGTTTTGCGGTAGCATTATATAATAAAAAACTTTTCTATAGCCTGACTTTCTACTAGCTAATTATCCTCCTACTCATATCTATATATATCACATGTAATTTTAGAAAACATAATACAATATTCACAAACCTGGTGTATTTTTTTTTAAGATCTTGTTAAACATAACTACAATGGTTACGTTTAAGAAAAAAAAAATTTACGCTAGTTGAAAGTAGATAAAGTCGGTTGAGAGAAGTTAAATGTAAAAGTGCATAAGCATTTTCCATTTTTAAACATAGATCTTACAGCTACATTTATCAATTTCCCTTTTTAAATACAATATACTCTGTATCCAGTTACACTGTTAAAAGTCATTTTTAGATAAAAACAAGCTTGATTGTTCGCGCGTTGTTGCGGGGCGTTATTTATTTTATTTTTTTTTGGCTTAGCGTAGGGCGGTTTTTGACTGCATAAGAGCTGGACCTTCTACGCGTTACGGCGGAGCTTGTTTTTGTGTGATTTGATTACATAACCAGCGCGTTGCAGCGAGGCATAATTTTTTGTGAATCTGTTTCGAATGAATATTGAATGGAAATGTGTTCACGCGTTGTAGCGAGGCTGACTTGTATATTGCAAGATTGGGCTCGTTTTATTCGCAATTCAAAGATCTTTCCGCGGGTATTTTTTTTATCTGAATAAATCGGTATATATATATGTTATATATTTGATAAATAAAGTTTATTGTATAAAAAAATCGTAAATAGTTAAAAGTTGAGTGTACGTTTTATAATTTTTTTCCTATTTATATTGAACTTCAATATTTTTTTTCTGAATGATTCGGTAGATATGTGATATATATTTGATAAATAAAGTTTATTATATAAAAAAGTCGTAAATAGTTAAAAGATCAGGGTGGTTTTTGTAAATTCTTTTTTTTAATTTGTTTTGGGCCGGAAGAATGCTTATTTTTTTTAGTGTGGGCCTGGAGCCCAAATTGTGTGCACTATAGCAAGATGTCAAAAACGACACCGTATTATTTCCATCCACGGAAGAATGCTTATTTTTTTTAGTGTGGGCCTGGAGCCCAAATTGTGGCCACTATGGCAAGGTGTCAAAAACGACACCGTGTTATTCCATCGACGGAAGAATGCTTATTTTTTTAGTGTGGGCTTGGAGCCCAAATTGTGGCCACTATATCAAGGTGTCAAAAACGACACCGTATTATTCCATATTTCCATCCATAGTATATATATAATATATAATAAGTATGTTACTTACGGAGTATTTATTTAAGAGAAGATCTGAAGATGGGCTAAAGTCTAAAGCCCAGCAGCAGTCCAACTCTCTAAGGTTATGGTCAAGTACTTAAGTCCCAGTCGAAGTGAGTTTTGAGTAACTTGAGCTCTTGGGTTTGGCTTTCTCGTGTTGAAACTTTTTTCATGTAAATCTAATCTAACCAAATTCAAACTCAACCAAAAAACGAGTTTTCCTTCAATCTCTGCTTCGAAAATGCCTTTTTTCTCATCAAGTAAATTTTTTACAACAGCTTCTCTATATAAACAAAAAACAAAACTGCTGTAAGATGAGAATTAAAGTCATTAAACATAATCACATCATTGCTAAAAAGTAAAAACCAAACAATTTATCAGCATTGCTAACATTAATATGACATCTCGGCATTTTTCTAAAACATAGCCTAACTCTTGAATCAGATCAATTTTTATGATTTTTTTTTCCGGAGTACTTATAACCAATGGTGACAACCCTTTGCTTGATCATCGATGAAGTATGACTCCAATAATTTGAGGATTAGTTCGTGTCACTTCGTTTTCATATTCTATATTTCAAACACAGTCGATATCGTAATAGTTAAGATCACCCGCTTAAAACCCTTTTTTGTTTGCTAGGTACGTGTGCATTGCATTCGTGTTCTAGCTTTAAACCACTAGTCCTCGAAAAGTATTCATTCTTGCGACACATGTATGAATCAGGAACCATGTTTCACATTGTACAAGCCTAACGATAGTATGAAACTTTGTATGAATACAATCTAACCACCTATTTCATTAAAAACAATGGTCCCGAAACTTGTTTCAAATGGAAATGGTGCTTTCAATCTATGTGGTTTGTGTACTACATAACATCGATGTCCTCGTTTTGCTGGCAGGAGGGGCATTCGTATTTTGCCTAACTAATCACATGCTCTTGTTTACAAGAAATTCCCAACCTACGCAACTAGACTTTTCCTACGCCTATTTGCGATATAAATATGAGACATTTGTTTGGCTGCATTAACGCAACTTTTTTTGTGAGGCGTGTTAGTAGAAATACCACAGCTTCAAAGAACTTGAGAGAAATAGTCTTTGCTATGACGCCTAAGAAAATCGTGAAAATGGTGAGGAAATGGCGAAGTGAGGCTCAGAAAAGTGATTCCAATAAAGGAAATGATTATGTGACCAACAAGGGTCATTTTGTAGTTTATGCAGCTGACCAAAGTCGATTTGTGATGCCATTACATTATCTTAACAGCAATATTTTCATGGAGCTTTTAAGGATCTCGGAAGACGAGTTTGGGTTGCCAAGAAATGGGCCTATCACTCTACCTTGCGACTCGATCCTCATGAACTACTTAGTCAATGTTTTAGAACGAGGTCTATCTGACGACTTAGAGAAGACTTTGCTAGCGTTCATTGTTGGTGAGGATCAATGAGAATGTTCATGTCTTGGTTAGATCTCCGAGGTCCTTTTCCTCAACTTAGAAAATGTTGAATTTTGTTAGTTTACATCAATTAGTACATCTATGTATCATTGACGTGATTATTGGTATTATTCACTTGAATAATATGCACATATAATTCAGGAAATTAGCATATGAATTTACGTTATATGCAGTAGCTTGGATTCTCATAACGCTGTATCTGCATTTCAAAAAATTACATTCACGTGTGACTTTCTACATCTTACCTGTCGTATACGCTCAAATATGTGTGTGACTATCTAAACACTACCTCCACATACCCCCGTCTAGCGGGATTATGTATTGTTGTTGTGTATATACGCGTGTGAAAGACTCTTTAGAACATATCCGTTCGTTCACTTGTTACGGCTGGTTGGTATATGGGCATAAACTTTACCAGAAAGTCAGAAACAAGCACTTTGAGAGACATGGTATGAATTTAGACACCATTTATCAAATCCCAAAACACCCCAACCATTTATTTCAACAAAATGGTCCTTAAAATCGTCTTGAACGAAAAAAAAAAAAATTTGTGGATTTTTTGCTGTTTGTGTATAACCTCAAATGTTTGTCTATGATGTGTTGATGCTACTAGAGACATTTGGATTGTAATAGCTAATCACATGATCATGCTAGCAAACATTCCAAATGTTTACCAAACTTCCCATAACTAGACTTCTTTTGACCCCTTTTGAGCAATAACTATCAAGCATTGTCTCATCCATGGTTCCACATTGAAGTTAATAGAAAGAAAAAGAAAACATAAAAACAAAGAAGATTACAAACAATTTAAACTCAGATTTTCATGCAAAAAGACAGTCACCGGTTCATATAACTTGGCATTTCAATTATGTACTTGTGTTACCTACAAAACATATTCAAATGCGTCCAAGGATCAATCATGATAGATGCATGAATCGGTCAAGTTGACATGCTTGCCAATTCGGTTACCATGTAATGTGACCTGGCACAAAACTTTTTTATAGAACTTGGGTTTCACCAGCCTGCCCAAGACGTATGCTCTCGACCTCATCACAAATGTCAGATTCACAGGGACAATTACATTCTTAAGATGGCCGATGGCGGCATTAAAAGGTGACACTCCGCCGTATAGTGGCATTTGATACCCTAAAACTTGTGCAGAGATTACTCTTTGGCTCTTTCGTGATTGGTAGAACTTCTTCACCTGTTTCATTGAGTCATCAAACAAATAAACAGCTAAACACCTTGTAGATTAAATTTTCAAAGTTAAGGCTTAGACATTGCTAACTGTCGTGTTTAGCTTTAAACGGAGTATCATGTTTGTAACAGCTCATCAATCAGAAATATACATAAATCACCCTTTTGTGTACCCAAAAATAAATCTATTCGGGTTTGAAGTACAACAAAGGTACATCTTTTGACGAATGTATACAGGAGGAGAGTGACCAGAAAACCTCAGGATCAACTTAAAACCATAATAAAACATAATTAATAACTAACAACCCACACTACAAAAAAAGTGAGCTATTAGGACCTTTCATTGGGACCCATTTAACTTGAGGGTCCTAATAACAAATTTATTAGTACACGTCATTTATTTAGTCCTTTCACGATTAAGTTAATAATACACTTAATAAATTGGTTCCATTATAACGTACTATTAGGATCCTTATTTGTTAATGTCCTATTATAACATATTATAATAGGACACTTTACTTGTATGTCCTATTACATCAAGTTTTATAGGACGCTTGTTTGTGGGGGTTTCTATTATAGTGAAACCTAATAGGACACTTGATATGAAAGTCCAATTATATTAAGTTTATAAGACCTTTATATATTATGGTCTATTTGAAGAGTAACTAATAAGGCACTTGGTACATAAGTCCCGACACGTTGCGTTATCACGCTTTCAATGTTACATATATTTTAACTTTTTTATGACCGAGTTATTTCACTTTCTAGATTTTATTAGGGGTGGAGCCGAGCCGAGCCTCTTTTTTAAGCTCGAGCTCTACTCGTGGTATGTTATACAGGATCAGGTTTGGCACGACCTCGACTCATTTATATGATTTGGCACTGAAAAATTAAATCTTGACTCAAGCTCGGCTCGTAATAAATCTATTTCGAGCTCGTTAATAAGCTTGCTATTGAGCTTGTTAATAAGATTGTCTATAAGACAAATGCATACTGTTTTATACAGTATATGTTTAATATTTAAAATATCTTAGTTCTTTTTGGCTTGCGAACCCAATTGAGCTTTGTATGTAACGCTTGTGCCCGAGCTCGATTAACAAATGAGTTGCAACTTAGGCTCGAGCTCGGTTAGGCTCGGTTTGTTCAAAATTTTTACCGATCTGATCCCAAGCTTTTCGCGAGCGGCTCGCTTATTTTCGCCCCTAGATTTATTACTAATTTTAAATATTTGCTAACGAATTATCTATTTTTTTTATAGTTTTTAACTTTTCAATCATTTCCTCCCCCCAAAATTTTGCTTCCCGCTACTATCTTTTGGCGTAGTTCCCTCCTAAATTTTGAGTCGCTATAAAAAAGTAGATCCATATTTTAATCTCATCATCTCTATGATAACCGTCACATCTCTTCTTCTAATCTCCTCATCTCTGGATCCACTAACTGTCTACCAAATTCAGATAAGATGAAAGGGAAAATGGATAATGATCGTTATTGGAATAACCTACATTATAAAGGTAATAAATTTTTGTCTAATTACATATGAACTTTGGTAAGGCATGTTCTACAAGAACAAACTAGTGTTTAGTTTAAGTCATCATATATAATCGTTTACTTACTTTGGATGTTGTTATCTTAACAGTTTGGTGAGATCTTTGTGCCTTAACCTCATGAATCCGCATCTTCAAGCTATTAGAGAATTTCTTTATTTTTCTTTATTAACGATTTTATGTGCCTTAACATTACATGCTACTCCGTATTAATTGTAGCCTTTCGTAGAAGATGGTGGAAAAGAATTAGCGGGTCAATGTTTGTTCTTATTATTTTAGCACGACAGGTATGGAATTGTATACATGTTTTGTTTATTGAGTATGCTCACCCCTATTGACAAGAATATAGGGATTTTAGTTATTTCATGGAGTACTTTGCAAGACGTAAATATCCTGCCGGCCTAATATTAGAATAGTTTTAAAATCGTATTAGAAAAGATTATTGTTGGATTGTGTCAATCTATTCTTAAAATATATGTGTAACTAGTATTTAGTTTTCTTCTGTTCAGGTGATATTTGTATCTTCAAAATGAGATCTATGATGATTGACATCTTTAAGTAAGACCATACAGGTTATATGATAAAGTGATAATATTGACACACCTACAGGCTACAGGAGTACTAATCTATGGTTATGTCCTATCATTTTGGTAAGGTAAATATTTTAAAAAGGCTTATGTTATTTGTACCCCTTAAAAAGCCATCCGTACCCCCTCATGTTTTTTCCGGTTTTTTTCACTTTTATTTATTATTTTTTATTTTTATAATTTTGTATATGTTATAAAACTGTGACACGGAAAATACGGATTGAAAATTATAAAGTTTAACAAGTCAAAAGCATGAAACTGTCAAAAAATACAGAACAAAACCTGAAATAAAACTGCGTTATACTGCAAAAAGAGGGTACAAAAGGAATCTTTTGTACCTTTTTTGTAATTTCTGGCGGGCCAGGGGTACCAATAGTAGCACCCTTTTAAAAAACTTGGGATTGCCTATGAAGCCATGATTTTACCAACACTCTGTACTTATACTTGTTTATGTATTTTTGACCATAGGTGGATTCGGATCATTAGGCAAGAATATCTCAAAGAATTCACTTGGGAAACAATAGTATAATGTTCTACTTCCATAGGAATTCTCTGTACAATCATTCAGCTTATTATTGTTCCTCGATCTATGTAGAACTAGTAGATCATTTCTTCTGAATGATAATATACGTTGTATGATTATGTTGACTTTTGTAAACAAAGTGATTATTTGAATGATGATGATTTCTTTATTTAATTGTTGTGTTCATAGTTTTATACTAGTATTTGTGAGCAAAATAACATTTTCACTAATACATCACGCACATGGATCTTGTGACACCATGGAGTGTCCTATATGGTTTCTTGCCCATCTATGCCTAGCACATAGATTTTGTGACAAGATAGTGTGTTCTATATTGTTGTCTATTAGGACACCCATTTATGTCCTTAAATAAAACATCATGTACGTGGATATTGTGACGCTCTAAAGTGTCCTATATTCTAGTATACTAACACCCACTTTGGCTTGCATAAAACTACATTATGGGGCCAAAAACTTAGTTTTATAAAGATAGTACTTCTTAGGTCGCCAAAATATGTCTTAAACACCTATTACAACCCTCTTATATAGGACACATTTATATTGGTCCTATAAAATCAAAAGTCCTATTAGACATTGTATTAGGACCTTTGTAGGTGTCCTAATAGACAAAGTTAGTTGCAGTGCCAGGATGGGCTCATAGTTGTAGTTCACACATAATGTGTGGAGACGTCAGGTCGTCGCATATGACGGAGGGATTGCGTAGTTTATTAAGGTAGGCAATGTTAAGGATGTGCAAAAATTGGCCCAGACCGATAAAGCCAATACTAAATAGTAAAATTTTGATTGGATCTCAGGTGAGTCCACGTATGCACTTTTTCCATAAGACTAGTAGTAATAAGGCATGGACAACGAGTCCTTCTACCTTGTTGGCACCTCACGACCCCTTACAATCAAGACTTATGATTCATGAAGAACATAAAGTAGAAAGGCGCAAATATTGTCTTGTTATAAAACTAGGTATAATTTGATATAACTAAAATTTATCCAAAAATTTGTGTGAGATGTGCATTACTAGTTTAATAGGCAAGTTGTAATGTGCACGTATATTTAGTCATTTGTTATCTTGATTAAATGGCCGGTAGGTAATTGCTAGAATACAAAAACACCTTTCATAACTTCCATCCTACCAACACGTCTCACGTAGGGATGGCAACGGGTCGGGTTTGGATCGGGTTTTAGTGATCCAGGTTTTCACGCACCGTTTATAATTTCCAAAAAACCCGTATCGCCCAAATACCGATGAGGTACCACGGTTGTATTATCCATCGGTTTTTTTAGGGTTTTCCAGAGGGTTTCGGTTTTTTCCTTTAATTGAATATTCGCTTGGACATTGAACATTGTAAGAAAATATGATTTCGTTTATGGACGTGTAAAAAATAGTGCCTAAGTATGGAAGTGCGAAATATGATCAAATGATAATACAATCTTGCACTCATCATTACTATTGTAATGATTTCATGTTAAATTAAATATGTATACAAGTATCAATGGTATTATTAAATGATTAAATAAACAAACAAAACATTTTAAGCATTAAAGATATAATATAATAGATAAAAGAAGAACCTTGATTAAACTCCGAAGATGAAAGAAATGATACGAGAAATGAAGAGTCAAGCATGACTATTTGTTTGGAATTACCAAGATATGGTTGGATGATATAACTTTTTTTAAACGAGTAGTCAAATGATTGTGTATAAGGCTAGGAGCACCAAAATGCCTTATATAAAAAAATGGCAGTAAAAGCGGGAACGAATAGTGGGGGTAAACGGGTACGGGTATGGATACGGGTAAACGGGGCGGGTATTACCAGAACCCGCAACTGAACCCGAGAAAAAAATAATATCTCTACCCGAACCCGTATCCAAACCCGCCAACCCGTCCAAGAACCCGACCCAACCGGTTCAGGTTTCGGTTTTCCCCATCGGCAATAATTTTGTATGTTTTTTCTCTTTCATCACCAATATTTGCATGACAAATGTATGTGTGGATTTCTTTTTGTAAATCTTTTGTGGATGTAGCATTGCTCGTTTTTTATTATGTGCGCATTATGAATGTATAAAACCCCACATCTTTTTTTCCTTTATACAAGCTTTAAGATATAGCGAAAAAGTTCCAACTATCCTATCTTTTATACCTAGATCAACCTGATTCTAAAGTTTGTGATAAAGTATGGTTAAGTCTCAACAATAAAAAAACGCTTTCAACATAAAAAGTAAACATAAAACAAACCTATCAAACTTACATAGCCAGAAGCAAGCTTGAGTTGGAAATAATGAATTTCGACAGGAGAAACGGACACATGAACACCAAAAAATGTAGCGGGATTGCGAAAAAAGATCCTAACGGTTGAATTCAAAGTTAACATGTCCGTTGGTACTCCTGTTGCATCCATCCCAGATTGCACATTAAAGTTGTCAAACACCATGCTCTGCCCAAAAGATAAAGCGTCCACATCATCAATAAGTTTAAATTTCAAAATTCTGATTAAAGCTGCTACTGTTGACAGAAAGTACTAAACCAGTTGCATAGCTAAACCACTGAGTTAACTCACATGTTGGCAACTCACATTTACTCTTTATATTTAGTCACAATTTTAGCCCATCTAGTAAAATCACTTTGTTGACCCAGAATTATACCAAAATGCAACACACAAACAAAAAGTGTAACTGTTGAATTTCATCTAAACCATTACAGTAAAAAAAAAGAAGTAACATAGTTATGCCCAATTTACACATTTTATCATCTCAGTGAAGTAACACTATCGCTCATGCATTTTGTTTGATAACTCAATAATCAGATAATCTAACATAAAATAAAACATCTAATAATAATATGAAAAGAAAAAAAAAAGTGTTACCTTAAGAAAAACCTTGGGTTTATAAGGAACACTAGCAGCCCACAAAATCAAAGCAAAGACAGTAAACAAACACACAAACGACACCACAAACCACATAACATAAAACCTTAACGGAACACCATCATAACCATCGTCCACGTCATCATCGTCATGCTCCACGTCACCATCCTCAATCCTTTTCCAAGGTGTGACATCTCTTGATCCACCATGCTTGACAACAGCGTTTTTTAAAGAAGCTGAAAAAGTTCTAGAAGTAGAAGACTCACGTGAATGATGGATAGGTGAACAATGGTAGTGATGATGACCCGGTGACCCGAATGGGCTTGACCCGAATGACATCTTGTCGTGTGAGTTTGATGGGCTTTGAACGTAGTAGAGTGGACGATGGTGACGTGGCGAACGTGGTGGTGTTAGTGTTAGTGTTTGGTCTTCTCCTACACTTGTTAAATCTGAGTCTGATTTTACATGCATTGTGGTGTTTATGCCCATGAGATGGTTTTTGTTAAGATTAAAGTGTTTTTGTGTTTTGTGTTTTGTGTTTGGTTGGAAGGACAAAGAAGAAAAGAGAAGGTTTTTGGTGTTTGTTTTTAAAAGTGTGTGAACGGGGGAGTGACGTGGTTTTTATGGAAGAAAAATGGGGTTTGTGTTTTGTTTTTTCGTTTGTTTCTAACGCCCCTTGGTTCAACTTCCCCGACAAAATCCGTTGGTTTTAAAAGTTTTAAGAGCAATGGGTGCGGTGTCAATGTGGCTCACCAAATCTCACGTGGCATTCACCACTTGCTCGCCGTGACACCCCTCAATTCGCCACAAACTCGCCGAATGAAAACTTGTCGGGTAGACGACGTACAAAACGACAAAAAAAAAAACCTAAACCGTTTCCAAACGGCTAGTTTTTAAATTAATTTTTTTTATCCCCTCTTTTATATATATCTCCTTCATTTCACTTTCAAAACATACTAAAATCATACAAACTTTCTAATTCTCTCAAAACACAAACAAGAAAATGTCTCAAAATCTAAAAATCCTAATTTTCTATATCTCTTATTTCACATTCAACACACAAACAAGACGGTCGGCAACTGGCTTGTTTTTGTCTCAATCAAAATTTGCAGAGGAAATTCTTGAGCGAGCTCATATGCAAAATTGTAACCCGTGCCGGACCCCTGTTGATACAGAGTCCAAGCTTGGTTCGGATGGTGACCCTGTCAGTGACCCAACCTTATATCGCAGCCTTGCTGGTGCTCTTCAGTATCTTACCTTTACGCGCCCAGACTTATCTTATGCTGTCCAACAGGTCTGTCTTTATATGCATGACCCTCGTGATCCGCACTTTACTGCTTTGAAGCGTATTCTTCGCTATGTTCGTGGTACTCTTGATTATGGCCTGCAGCTTCATGTATCATCTACTACTCAGCTTACTGCGTATACTGATGCTGATTGGGCTGGGTGCCCTGTTACTCGTCGGTCAACATCCGGGTATTGTGTGTTTCTTGGCGACAATCTTTTATCATGGTCTGCGAAACGTCAGGTTACCTTGTCTCGTTCTAGTGCTGAAGCTGAATATCGAGGTGTTGCTAATGTTGTTGCTGAGACTGCTTGGATCCGTAATTTGCTATGTGAGCTTCATACTCCTCTATTTACTGCTACCTTAGTTTATTGTGACAATGTTAGTGCTGTCTATATGTCTGCAAATCCGGTTCAACATCAACGCACGAAACACATTGAGATCGACATTCATTTTGTTCGTGACTTTGTTGCTTCGGGACAAGTTCGAGTTCTTCATGTCCCTTCAAGATTCCAGTATGCAGATATTTTTACGAAGGGCCTACCCACTGCTTTATTCATTGAGTTTCGCTCCAGCCTGAACGTCCGAAGATCTCCCGCTCACACTGAGGGGGGGTATTAACCATGTATAAATCAAGTCAACATTCAAAGTCAACGGTCAGCATTCAAAGTCAACGGTCAACATTGAATATTCAAGTCAAGTCAACATTCAAAGTATATTTATTAGTCATTAATTTGTATTGGGCCTAAGCCCATAGTAATGATTCTAGAATGATCTTTTGTATCTTATATATAGGATAATTGTTATCAATTGTAAGGGAGGAAAATCAATTAGCCTTTCAATGAAGTTTTACCAATTATAATAAATGTCTCAAAATCTAAATGAGGGTAATTCACTAACATTCTCAACACCAACCCGCATCCTACGTCTTTCTCAAACCCGTCTACACCATCGTCACAAAACTCAATTTCTTCCTTGTCATACCAACAATATCCTCCTTTTGGTACGCAATATTCTTTGCCCCAAATGACACCCGAACAAATTTATCGTCAACAACAACAAGCTTTTCAAAACCAACAACTCAACAACCAATTCCAAAATATCCAACATCAACAAAATGCGCCATTCCAAAATCTCCAACGACAACCACAAGCTTTTCAACAATCACAACCACGATTCAAAGAACCACAACCACCAACAAAAGATAACCGTAGGGGCAAACGAATGGCGAAAAGATCCACGGTGGATTTGGTCGAGGACGATGAGGAGGAAGATCAGACCCGTCAGTGTTCACGTTGGACACATGAAGAAGAAATTTTGGTATGTAAGTGTTGGATCGAACATTCCGAGAACAGTGACATCGGAGCCGACCGAAACGAGGATCCGTTTTGGAGACAGATTATGCAAGATTTCAACAATAGTACAATTCATGGTACTCGTACCAAGAATATGCTCACGGGTAAATGGACTATGATAAACCGTGATTGCTAAAAGTTCAACGCCATTGAACGTAAAAGTAAGAAAAATGAGGCTGATCATATCGAGACTGCAAAGATTAATTTTTTAGCTCAATAGGCAAAGGGGAGAAAGTTTTTGCTAGATCACGCGTGGTGTATTTTAAAAAATCACTCCAAATGGGACGCACCGCAACCCCTTGATACGGATGATCACACCGAAATTTTCGAGCCTGGTGTGAGACCTCGTCCCGTTGGCAAAACTCGACCCGCAATAAAGACCAAATCAGAAACGACGGGAAGCATCGTAGGAAGTGCATCGGGGTCTATATCAGATTCTTTATCTGAGGATTTAAGGCACAAATTGCAAGCAGCCTCATCTGCATACGAGGCAAAGAAAGAAAAAGAATTGGCATACACGAAGTGCACAGAATTGGAGTTTCTCATGATTGATCCCGATTCGTTGCCGGAACCCAAAGCCAGCATTATCAGAAAGAAACAAGAAAAGATAATGGCAAAATATAATCAAGAATGGTCGGGCAATATTCTTGTTCTTTATTTATCGTATGTTTTTAATTTATCGTATTTTTTCGTACGTTTTTAGTTTCATATTGTATTTTTATTTTTGTATTGTATTTTTATTTCCGTATTGTATTCTTATTTAAATGAAATGAATTTAGTTTGTGTGAAAAAAATGAAAAAATAAGATAAAATTATGGGTGGTGGTGCCCAAATGGAGCCTTTGAGTTGTGGTGTGTTATGAGGGATGAGGTATTTTGAGATTTTGTGTTGAAATAATGTGGCAATGATGTGGCACTGGTAGGGCTCAAATGGCATGGCAAAGTCATGCCATGACACCTGATGCTCTAACAACAATTTATTGTAGCAATTAAGGCTGCAATCAAGCTAAGCCGAGCTTGAGCTCGGCTCGAAAATCACAAGTTAGGCTCGAGCTCGGCTCAATAGCTCGACAAGCTTTAATCATCAAAGCCTGAGCTCGGCTCGACTACTATTCGAATAAGGTTCGAACTCGGCTTGAAAAGCTTGAATTTATTCTTAAATATTGTATTCGTTAGCCAAACTTATCAGTAAGGTCAAGAAAATATGTTATGGGCTTAAAAAAAATCCATATACACATGCAGGACATACTTGCATCTCAAGTCTGAAGATGAGTAAAAACTCTATCATATGTGAAATTCATTTAATGACGTCGATCAATAAACTGAGTTCTCACATGTTGAGGCAGTCTAATATTCAACACCATTATGTAACATATGAGTTTGGCGGACACATCCTTTAATATTCAACGAATATTAACAATCGTTCACATTTGTCTTAATTCAACAACACTCTCGTATCGTTAACTGGCAATCGACAACTTTAGAATAATACAAATCATTCATGATTTAAACATCAAATATATGACATACTTATTAATAATTGAAAACCAATCATATCAATAAGGTGATGAGCAATAGGTCCAAAAGGCCAGACAGAACCGAACCATTGATTAGCCCAAACACAGACCACGGACCGGCCCCTGAATTGTTTGTATTACCTGGTTTCCCAAGTCCGAGTATGCATTATTGGTCGATTATACGTAAAACCACCGAGAACGAAACACGAGTAAAGTGTGGACCGATGACTGGACCCGAAATATGTTATCGGATCCGTCCGGGCCCGTATTTCTCAATTTGGTTTATCTGCGTTCCGATAGCTCACCCCAAATATCAGTTTACATTAATTCATTGCAAAAAATAACAAGTGGTGGGCGGCTCCAAGCCTCGTAATAATACTTGTCTCATCCAAAACAGCTCCATTACAGCTTCCGAAAATCAACTACTGACGCATTTTACAGTAGAAGACATCACTATAGTGCTACTGACTTAACACTCTACCCAGTCCTAAACACTCGACCTCCATTAAGAACGAAACATTCCCCGTGATATTTTCTATCGAACTTTTCGGTCTTCAAAATCCGTCACTGTATAGCAAGTACTCTGAGCGCATTTCGGAGATTGGCCCCCATAAAAAACATATAAATAGTATTCCTCAAATACCTAAGAATAATTTTTTACAGTAGTTCGGAGTGACACACCTAGAATTTTGTCTAAAATTGAATTGAATAAGTTATGTGGTGAACACCACATCAGATCTAGTGGATCTTGACTAGCATACATAATAAGATCCAATAGACGAGGTATAAGAAAATCAATTGCATGCTCTTCACCTCTCAGGTGTAGAACCCTTAGAGACTTTCTTAAGTTTGTTTCTCATTGCAATGGAATATTTCCACGCTTAGAATTTTTCCAACTTAAAACTCGATAAGATTTTTGTCAAATAATCATTTTAACAATAACAACTAAACGGCTTTGATCTTCTATATAAGATCTTGATTCCCATGGAAGTATGCTACTTCTCCTAAGTCTTCATTAGAAAAACCAACTTTTCAACGCCGAGATTTTACATCTTGTAGCGTTGAAATGATTATTTTCCGTTCATCAATTAAGTCATCAACTTAAGACCAGGAATGCAACATTACTCCCTACTAGCTTTTAATACACATAATGGCCCACAGTTTGTGAGTGATACCAAACCTTTTTATTCCACAGTAAAACCTTTTAGTCCAGCTTATTGAAAGGGCCAGCTTATTGATGCTTGCTTTAATCCATAAATGGATCACTGTAGCTTGCATACTTTGATGGGATATTTTGGATCCACAAACCCCTTAGGTTGCACCATATATATGTCCTCGCTTAGGTGTCCATTCAAGAAGGTAGTTTTGACATCCATTTGCCAAATCCTATAGTCATAGAACGCGGTTATGACTAAAAGGATCCTTATAGCTCTAATGTCTGCAACAGGAGAGAAGGTTTCTGCATAATCTACACCGTACATTTGGGTATAACCTTTTGCCACAAGATGAGCTTTAAATGTATGTACATTTCCATTCATATCGGTCTTCTTCTTGAAGAGCCATTTGCTCCTAATGGTTCTTCCACCAGGAGGAAGATCATCCAAACGCTACACTTTGTTATCTTTCTTGGATTGCATTTCCACATTTATAGCTTCAACCCATTTATCATATTCAAGATTTGAAAATGCGGCTTTGTAATTAGGAGGTTCATTAAGATCTCTTAAACCATGCTCCTCAACATCGACATATATACCATATCGATCAAGTGCTTGAGATATCCTTGCAGATCTACAAATGGGAACTACATCACTTGACGATTTAACATTTTCATGTTCAACCTCATCATGATGTTCGTTGGTGTTTTTAGAAGGTTGTGTATCCTCATCTTGAATTACTTCAAGGTCTAAGTTACTCGAACTTGCTTCTTGTAAAGTAAGACTATCCTCAAAAACTCATCGCAAGCAACAAAAATCTTGTTCTCGTGTGGGTTGTAGAAGTAGTAACTCATTGTTTCCATTAGGTATCATACAAAGATACACTTAACAAATCTAGACTTAACTTTTTCAAGCATGTCTCGCTTCAAGAGTGCCTCACAACCCCAGACCTTTAAGTAAGACAAATTAGGAGCTTTTCCATGCCATAATTCATATGGTGTCTTATCAACCTTCTTAGTTAGAAACATGCTGAGTATGTGTGCTGCAAACTCTAGAGCATATCCCCAAAAGGACATTGGTAGAGTAGTTAGATTCATCATTGATTGAGCCATGTCAAGCAAGGTTCGATTCCTCCTCTCAAACTCCCCATTATGTTGTGGTGTATGAGGTAGAGTGAGTTGAGAGACAATCCTACAACTTTTCAAGTAATCTAAAAACTATTGACTCAAAACTCGCCTCCTCGATCAGATCGAAGAGCTTTTATTGTCTTTCCGAGTTGAGTTTCTACTTAATTTGAAAGACCTTAAATGTTTCAAGCACTTCATGTTTATGTTTAATCAAGTAAACATAACCATAACGACTAAAATCATCAGTAGAGTTTATGAAGTTGCTAGCACCTTCTCTTGACACAATTTTAAAATGGCCACATACATCATTGTGTATAAGTCCTAATAGATCTTTAGCTCTTTTCATTTGATGTTATGACAACGCATATTTTCCAGGTCATTACTTGACTATAAACTCAAAACTACATACTTTGAACGCTTACATGTTTACTTTTACGTATAACCGTTAGGTTAAATACGTAAACCGAAAAACGACTTTAAACGTAAACCGACATTAACAAAGTTTGGTTTACGTCAAATATGTGTCATATGACTTTTACTAGCATGATTTATAAGCCAACAGGTTTATTTTGTAAGTTTTACGTAAACACTTACATTTCACGATTTAGTCCATGCATGCATGCATTAAGCCTCATCACTTTATTAATACATGCATACGCATACATAATTAGTCAAAATATCAAAATTTATATCTTTTGTCTCTTGCTCTCTCTTTGGCCACCCATTTCCCCTTATAAATGTAGTATGTACAACATCTTTGATCTTATACAACACCATATTATGGCTTAACACAGACAAAAAAACTCTCTCT
Source organism: Tanacetum coccineum (assembly GCA_026074375.1). Lineage (NCBI taxonomy): Eukaryota > Viridiplantae > Streptophyta > Magnoliopsida > Asterales > Asteraceae > Tanacetum > Tanacetum coccineum. The sequence goes on from BQNB010033965.1 coordinate 26,066, forward strand.
GGCGATTTTTATGGAGAAAAACCCTAACCCTTTGCGATTGATTTCTGGCCTAAAATACGTGCTCTAATCTTCATAACTAGTGGGTTTTTATACATTAATCTTTGATTATTTTTGTCTAAATGTGCTGTTTATTTTGATTTAAAATCGATTTTTAGGGTTTCGATAATATTAAGGTTTTTCTTTAATCGATGTTTTGTCTTTTGGGGTTTCGATCATTCATCTCCTCATCATTAATTGCTACTATGACTATGGAAGTAGGATGATTGTTGGGTTATTAATGCTTGTGCCCTAGCTATTAAGTTAGGGTGTTATCTTGTTTAAATAAGGCGTAGTCTTTGTGTTTCCTTCGTTTTTTCTTTGTTTCATGTGCTATAGTATTAGGGTTTTGTAGTATGGAGAATCATGGTGAGTCAAATAAGAGAGAGGTGTTGTCTGCAAGGATTAGGGTAGTTACTGAAGGGGAGGCTTTGCTTCATGAGGTTGCTGAGCATATGAATATGTTAACGGGTACGATGGATCCTGCTATAGCTTCTTTACCGCGTATGGCAACTAGGATTTTAAAGAACCCTAGTTTGGAACTTCATACTCCAAGTGTGCAGGTTAGTCATGTTGATGAGTTTAGGGTAAGATTGAGTCTAATGACGAGTGTGGATTATAATGAGGATGACCCTAGTTTGTTTGGAATTGATTTTGATCAAGCTAATGTAGTGAGCAATTATGCTACTTCAAAAGGTATGTTCAACATGTCAAGTGAACTTAATACCTCTAGTATGCGTACCCATGATGATGTTGTTTCAAGTTCTCTTCACTTGCCGAGTGTTCATGGTACGGCTATTATTATTGATTTATTTGGTGTGCCACTTAATACCCCTGGGGACATTGATAAGCTTACTAGATACATTGAATTGGGTAAATACGAAGTATGGTCGGATTTGCCTAGTGATAAGCATACAGAAGTTATCGATACCATTTGTTCTATGTGGGATGCTTTTATGGCTGAAAACCTTAATGTGACGGGTGCTTATTCTTCAGATTCGGGTAAATCTGAACCATTGGAAAGCATGGTCAAAGGTAGTACTAATATTGATGATACTATACATGTGGATGAATCCCTAATTGTCCAGTCTGTCATTGTTCAAGGTATGCCTAATTCTTATGTAGGTGCAGCGGGAGGGTTGAAACCAGTACCAAGTAAATCAAAGGCAAACTTTCGTTCGTTATTTTTAGAAAATTTGTCTGAAGGTGCCAATTTTTCTATACCTAGAAAGGTTGTTGAAACAGTTAGTACCCAATTTGCTAATACTTTATATGGATATTTTATTGGTAAATGTATGGCGTTTTTGATTGTGGAATACTATGTACAGAATAACTGGGGCAAATATGGTTTGACTAGAATAATGATGAACTTCAAGGGTTTTTTCATCTTTCAATTCAAAACTTTTAAAGGTTTGGAGGATGTTCTAGAGAACGGGCCATGGATGATTCGTAATAGCCCTATCATTCTGAAGAAATGGACTATGAATACGTGTTTATGTAAGGAAGAGCTAACCCGTATTCCGGTGTGGGTTAAGATACATGATGTTCCAATACAGGTTTTTTCGGAAGATGGCTTAAGCATCATTGCGTCTCAAATTGTTAAGCCTATTATGCTTGACTCTTATACCTCCTCGATGTACATTGAGTCATAGGGGAGAAGTAGTTTTGCCTGATGTTTGATTGAAATTAATGCGGATAATGTTCTTAAAGAGAGTCTTACTATGGGTGTCCCTTTAATTAAGGGTTCGCGGTTTACTATTGAAACAGTTACTATTGAGTATGAATGTAAGCCCCCTCGTTGTGACCTATGTAAGATATTTGGTCATGTTCATGATCATTTCCCTAAAAAGGTGTCGGTTCCTCCTATTGATGTTACTCATAATGCTGTTACTCCTACTGTTGAGAAGACTAGTGATGGAATCCAAACTGTGGGTAAAAAAGAAGGGTAAATCTAAGTCTACTAATGGTGATCAGGTTGGTGGTCACTTGGTAAAACAAACCTTTAGGTATGAGCCAAAGGCGTCTACAAGCATACCAAAGAAGGGAGCTACTAACTTGGGTAATGCATCTAAATCGTTATCTATGTTGAAGAATCAACCTCTTAAGGCTACTATTCCTTCTACTAAGGAAGGTAATAGTACCATGTCTAATTCTTATGCTGCCTTAGACGATGAAAGTGATGAGGATGTTGAAAATGTGTATGATGAATCAGCTAACTTACTCCATAGCTTAAAAATAGGTGGAAGTTTGTCTACTTTCACGGTTGTTGCTGGTTAGCTGATTTAGATTAGTCGCTTTGTTCTAGTTTCAATTATTAGTTGTTTCTAGAGTTGTAAGTGTTTATGGCATGTCATAAGCACTAGTTTTAGGAGATTATCAAGCTATTAGCTTGAGGTTAATGTGATATTTCAGTCACATTCCATTTGTAAACATTTTCAGTTTTAATATACTTTACTGGGTAACCCTTTACCTAACAAATATTAAGGCTTAACACATCCTTATGCTAGCATGTGACTTTCATTATACTCATAACTTGTACCTAACCCCTCCCCTTGGTTCCATAAACTCGGCTAGAACAAGGACCAAGACACAAACCATCTTTTTTTGGTTAAAAATGCACTATACATGGCAAAATGAGATTTAGACCATGCCTTGATTACATTTTGAAAAGGGAAGTAAACTAGTTTATTCCTCACACTTAAAATCATTTTCTCTCCTATTTGTACTCCAAAACTCAAGGCAACAACAAGAGCAAGCAACAAAATTGGTTTTCGATTTTGTACAAGTATTTGCAAGAAGGTTTTGTGTTAAAGGTTCTTGGTTATTAAGTTCTTGGGTATTCAAGGGTGCAAAAACATCTTCAAAGTTAGGGTTTACTTATTGTTAAGTTTGATGGTAAAATAATTTTATTTCATCTTCATTGTTGTAAGTAACATACTCATACCCATCTCATTATTTTTCTTATACATTCATACACATATTTTTCTTGATAAAAATGTATCACCATAGTTTGGGTAAAATATTTCTTTTAAAAAGATGTAAAAAGTTATATATATAGTTTATATGTTCTTGTAATAATTTGTGTTTGAATTATAGTGTAAAATTGATTATAAAAATCTTAGTATGTTCTTAGATATGTTCTTGATATATATTGATGGAAGGGATTAGGTTTAGTATGGAATTGTTAGAATTTGTTAGTGAAAAGTGATTAAAAAAACTAGGATTTTGTTATTAGTGAAGGGGTTGTCCTTTAGGTATTTTTCTAGGCAGCAAGAAGTTAGATTTTGCAACATTTAGTTTTTTCTTCTAGAAAGTAGACACTATCAGCTTCGCGTGGCCGCTTGAATCGTTAAATCAGGCTTATAACGAAGAAGTTATGCTTATTTAAAAATCGTACAAAAACTAGTGTATCCTGAAAAATTGCATGTTTTATTTCCGATGTCACGACTTCGTGCTTGTTTTCGAGCCGCATAAAGTCCAAACTTGTTAAAATGCTCAAGAGACCTTTTGTATACCTCGGACTCCCGTTTCCATATTGTATTTGTTCGAGTCATGAAGCCTTGTAACGAAGAAGTTACGGCTTCTCAAAGTTTGGCAAAAACACTTTAAAAAATAATCAACATGTATTATCCTTGTAAAAGTGAAAGTGGGCTACTCGAGCAACTTTAGGGACATTTTTGGGGGTTATAGAGTCTGAATGAGGTATAAAGTCCTTAAGCAATGTTGTAGTATTATCTAAAAACTTTTTTCATACTAGTCGAATGTTTCTAAAAATGTTAAGAAACGAATGAGTTACGACTTGTTTAAGTTGGGTACTTAAGGATTTTTGTAAAGTATTAAAATATAAAAATAAATAGCGAACTTTAACGTAAAGCGTATTTTGACTTATAAAACCAAAACACAAACATGTATTGGTGATACAAGGTTATAAAAACACATTTGCATCATTTCACTTCATTTGCATAATTTTAAATTGACCCGTTATTAATTAGGTAGCGTGTTGGAAACGTTGTGCTATTTCACGTAATTGATTATTACTCGAATCATTACTTTTGCTTAAGGCGAGTTTATTTCCCCGCTTTAACTTGTTTATAACTGTTTTACAAATCTCGTGATGAGATACATTGCTTATTTTTACTTATGGACACAAGTAGCTTTTAAATGATTACAGATTAGCCTAAGTACCGATAACCCACTATGCCCATTATCATGAACAGCTAATTACTTTGTGTAAGCACGAATGTCCTAAATAGATCTATTGGGATTGACATCCCCATCCGGGTAAATAGCTCTTACTTGACCGATCATACTGGTCAAACTGACGTATACCATTTGGGAACTCTAGGTGGTCTCGGGTTGGACACCTACATCGGCAACTTACTTTGCATTGATTTGCATACGCTCTTGTTGTAGCTTCGGTGTCACGAGCTTAGTGCAATCGTAATTACTTTTTATGACATTGTATCTGTTATAATGGTCATACACACTTGAAATCTTGCGGTCCACACTTATTGCTTACTTAAACCTATGAACTCATCAACTTTATGTTGACATTTTAAGCATGTATTTCTCACGTGCTTAAGCCCGTAAGGATATCTATGAAGTGCATTGGAGTCCTTATTCATCATGGCTACATTTCATGGATTTTTATTTTGCACTTAACTATTCTTGTTGTATCCAAATTATGATTTTCTTTTGATGCAAACTTATGAGACCACTTTGTTAAAACTTATTTAATGTTTAATGTATCAACGAGAATACCTTTTTAAACGACTCATGTAGAGGTCGTTCTCTTATATTTTGGGGGTGTTACAGATGCGGAAAAGGCTTGCACGTCATCTTTCTAGATATACAAGACTTGCATTTATCAAATGATTCATAATTAGTGGGTTACAAGAGCCCATCATGTTGAAGCTTTCCAATGCGCATTCTTGTTTATATGTCCAAGATGATAATGCCAAAGATAAGTAGAGTCCAAGTTTCGCTTGGCTCTTTTATTTCTAACATTATAAATAGAACTACCATTTGGAACAAGATCATGCATATCAAATTCATAAATACCATCACGAGGAATAACATTTAAATAAAATACATCATCTTTTGAACACAAATACCATAATTCGTAAATGTATGAATAAATCCATTTTCAACTAAATGAGAAGTGCATAATGGCAATTATCTAGTATAATAATTAAACTACTAGGAAGAATTAAATCAAAACTTCCAATAGCTTCGATAGTTGCACGCATTCTATTGCCCACATACAAATTCAAAGCTCTTTGTTTCCCCTAAGACCATGTGTAGTATTACAGATGTGAGTACCACACCCAGTATCGTATACCCAAGATTTTTTAGGAAAAGTGTATAGTTCTATAGTGAAGATACCTGAAATACTAGCCAATATAGTATTCTTCTTTTGCTTTAGCTCAACAAGATAGGCGAGACAATTCCTCCTCTAATGGCCCACTTCGTTACAATAATGGCAGATCGAGTCCGTTGTTGGATGCTCTTTCTTAGATGACGGTGGGATCTTTGGTTAGGGGGCACAAGCTTGTTTACCCTTTTCTTTACATTTTTCCCTTAGCACCTCGCAGTTTGTTCTTATCTTTCTTGATCTTACCTTCTATTATCGCAAGGACAACATGAGTAGCAGCCTTTTAGGAAGTCCTTTCTCAGTCGGCTTGAGCATAGAATGTAGCTCAGCTATAGTCCTTCCCATGTTATGCATATTGTAGTTCTGAATGAACTGTTCATAGTTCTTAAAGAGAGAGTTCAATATCAAACACACTCCAAGTTCCTAAGGCATGGGGCAATCAAGGTGTTCCAAGTTGTTAAAGTATCACTGCATCTGCAAAAGATAAGAGCTCACAGACTGCCCTTCCTCTTGTTTGCAAGCATGAAATGCTTTAACTGTTTCGAACAATTCCTGTTTAGCCTGCTCTTTGAACATAGTTTTCGATTCTTTGAGCATATCATATGCATTGTAGTTTTCCAAGTTTTTTTTTGAATATCTGGAGTCATCCCAGCAAGCATAAGGCACGCCACTTCTTTTTGAGCATGAGCATTGACCAATTCATAGTATGGATCAATCGCCTCAACATCAGCAGTTTCAGAACCAGGAGTTGGTGGCAAAGGTTGTTCCAAATGAACTAGCTTTTTCTCATACCTAGGACAATCCTTAAGTTGCGATGCCAGTTCGTAAAGTTTGGTATAAAAGTGTCCCTTTCTCGAGAATTTACCTGATAGTCGAATTGTTCATGTTTTAGGATAAAGCCATCTATAAACAATCAAAGTTCAAAAATGTTAGTATTTTCGATAAATAATCCCTTAAAAATTAACTACCCATTTTTAAAATAAACAATTAATTTCAAAGGGTCTAAGATCCAATTTGAACTTCCACCATCACATCAGTTGATCTGCTCAATGTGGAATTTAAAAGGTAATCGACGAGCGATAATTGCATCATGTGCAACTCTTAGGTCAAATGGACCCAAGGCACTATTGTCACAATCATGTCAAGTTCAATGCACTATTGTCCAGAATAAAAATATCAAGTTGGCATGTTTCACCCCATCTTATGCCTCGGGTTAAGGATCTAACCCACTTAACTCGATTTAAGTCGTCCAATTGAGAACATGTTTATAATCATACTAGGTCTCACGCATAGTGAATAATAAAACACATTGGGTTGCAATTCACCTACGGTCTCACGTAGAGTGAAAAACAATTGTAAGTGTTCTCAAAATTAGATGGCAAATACTTAATTAAATGGGTATGAAGGTTTTGATAAATAACAAGTATACCAAAAAACGTATGCGAGAAAACATGTATACATCCTCGTATCACAACAAGTGATATATAAAATTGAGGATAATAACATTTAGGGCTTACAAAATTAGAGTATATGCAAATTCTATCACGGGAAATGATTAAAGATTAATAACCCGGACAAGGTAGGGCACGACCTTAAGCCTTGTCGCGGGAAATAATCAAACCTTATATGGACACCCTCAAGGATTTTTACGCCTAAGTAATTCCATCATTAATTAAATTGCAACATACTTTAATTATGTTAAAAACGTTGTCATAAAATATTGTACTTGCTTGTTTCAGCGCGAGAGAAAATTACAGTGTAAACCCAACCCTAGGCGTTTTAATACATGCAAAAGAATAATTACGTTTATACATTGTGTCTTCATGATAGAAAAATATTATGTAAACCCAACCCAATGCATTTTAACACAATGCAAGACATTAATTTGTCATAGATTATTATTACGATGGCTTTTAGTCATATTAAATTTCAAAAACAATTTTTGCACGATTTATATAAGACAAGACAATATATAAAAGCAAAAACAATGAAACATTTAATCATATTAAACAATTACGACATGCAAAGAAAAACCAATGAATGCCTAAGCTCGAGTCTATGACCCGTCATGTAGCCTCAAGTGGTCAACTAAGAGACAAGGCGAATATCAAAATAAGGCTCCTACTTGCTTTTAAAATAATCTTAAAACAAGTAGTACACATACATCAAATAAGTTGATTACAAAAGCCTTATACAAGGGTAAAAATAAAAAACTGCATGCTGATAGAAATTTTTTAATTCAATCCAGGCCCCGACCAGACAAGGAAATAATCTTTTCCAACCTTAGCAGCAAACTACAAAGTTGTAGCATATTGAGTTGTGGACTCCGAAAAAAATTCGTGATCTAATTCATCACAGAGTGACGGGAATTAATTTTTTAATGCGCAAAGGTCATACAATTAGCACAATAAAAAAATCATACAATTATGCAAAAAACATAGGCATTTATCGATTTTTTGCATATCAAACATATAACACATAAACATGTATATATAATAAAGATGTAAGGCTAATAAACGATGATAAATATGCATGTATTCATTATGGTATTCAGGTAAACAAGTTAATAATACTGTTAATACAAATAAGCCGTAAAAACGTTTATTTATATTTTACGATATTTTTATGTTTTGTCGATAAAAATCATAAAATCATTCTAAGTTGAAAATAGAATACATAAGTTTTAAGCCAATAGTTTTCTAACTCACTACATTCATCATACATCAAATTACATATATTTTAAATACTCTAGGTTTTGTACATAAGCCAATTAAGCTTAAAATGGTGTCATAAACTATTTTAGTTTGTTACTTACTCATACGTAACTACACAATTATTTTTACAATGAGTATACAACTTAAAACATACAAGTAACACAAAGTTACTTGCACATCCATTTTTAGAATATACATAAAAATTACATAAGGTAAAAATACAATTTACATCATACATATAGTTGACTTTTATGTATCGTCACATCATAATCTTTTCATATCTAGTTAAGATCTTGAAAGATCGCACAAGATTTTTGGAGATTTGATATCCAAAATCCGGATCTGCAAAACAGCGGGCCGGATCCCTTGTCATACACTGGTCGGATCCCTTTTGGAAGGGATCCGCCGGATCCGGGTGAACAGTTTCAAAAATGCCTATAAATAGCAAGCCAATTGTCATTGTCTTCTCACCCTTCTCATACATTGTCTCTAATGATTTTATAGCATCATTCTAACCTTTGATCTTAGATCAAACTTACATTTACATTTCATTTTTGGTGATTCTCTTTTAGAAGACGATATTACCAAGTTAGCATACAAGATGATCAAGCCCCAAGTTTACTTATTTTCAGTCTTCATCATCATTCCAATATCATTATATTGATTCTTGTACATCATTCATTTCATTGAAAACATAACATCATCCTTGTAAAGTGTAAATAGTGATTGGGTTGGTTCTACCTTTGTTAGAACCCGGTGTTGGAAAATGGTAGTTGGTTTTGCTAAATACGATTAGAAATATGTGAGCCTATTGGAGGCACACACATTAAATACGAAGAGTATGGTTACTTCACGATTTATATTTAAATAGTTATTTAATTAATCACTTGTTTAATTAAATATATAAAACATTCTAAATATAGAACCAAGGACTAAACCGGACAAAACCCGAACCTCGAGGAGTGGCTTAATTGGCCGAACTCCCCAAGGTTCTAGAAGGGGTGTTTGTAGCCGGTCATAAAGGAGAAAAAAAGGGAGGCGAGTTTTTTTAATATACGAATTAAATAAAACTTGGTGAACAAGATTTAGGAGTTATGTGTGGGTGCCTATATAAACACCCCCCATATCCCTCATTCTACAATTTCAATCCTCTCCAAAAACCACACAAGAAATTGGTTCTCTCCCTCTCCCTTAAACCCTAAATCGCCGAAACCCTTACAAAGGGTATATCAAGGGACTAGAGGGGGTGTTTGTTCGGTTGGGAGAAAAGAAAAAGGAAGGAAAAAAGATTTGTTTTTAATTATGGGAATTATACTAATCTTTTCCTACAAGATTTAGGGTATTGGGGTGCCTATATAAACACACCCCATATCCCTCATTCTTCAATTAATCCATTCTCTAATCACCTAAAGTTTTGGTGCTCTCTCCATCTCCTAAAACCCTAACCGAATTCCCTATAGGAATTTCAGTTCTCTCCCATAACCGATTTCAACCAAACACTCTTTTAGGGTTTTTTTGGTTTTCCGTTTTCACTTGATCTCCCTGCTTGAAAAATCAAGGTACGCGTGGTGGTTATTTGGTGATTCCTCAAAGGTGACGAATTAGGGTTTGATTGATATAAACCCTAATTAGGTTTGTTAGATTGGTTCGACTTCAAAAGGGAACGCAAGGCGTGCGTTTGGTTTTGATATTACACTTGGTGCTTGATCGTGAAGATAAGACTAGCAAATTCTTACGCTTGACGTGTTTGTGTGAGCAACCGTAGAGGCGTTTGTTTTAGACGCTTATTGTATTCAAGAATAATCGCAAAAGGTACGATTTCCTTATTTAATATGTGTTAACCTACTTGCCATAACTAGATCTATCCGCTGCGCACTCGGGGCTAAATTGGTTAGCCAGATATTATAAATCCCAACAGCTTATGCTTTATAAGCTGAAGTAAATAAGCCAATAAACCCAAACTACAAAAAAAGTGGAACTTCACATGCATGAAAGTGGTTAAAACGTATAAGAATCGATATAAATTCTTAACATATCAAGTGAAACTACAATTAGTGATTTCTACTGAATTTAACCATGTTTGTGGATGATATCGGCGTTCTTTTGTTTATGGATATTGGTTTATAAAAATGTGGTTGATCAATCTTAAGCTTTTATTTTGCAGCTGATATAAACATAATGAAGTTGAAGAGAGGTAATTTTTATGCGAGTTAGTGTATATCTTCCTATTTTTTAAAGAATTCTTGTAAATATTTGATTTTTGGAAACTAAATATTTTTATTTTTTATGGAAACTAGATCTTTTAAATTGTTATTTTGATTTGTTTTCTAAATTCCGGCTATAAGACCTACTCAATCACATTAATTTGTGATGAATGGGGCTGATTAGGCACTTGATAAAAAACCTAGTAAGGGTTTTATGGTTCTCTCAATTGGGGGAAGACTTCTTAGAGAACTTGGTTTTATTATTGTTACTCGTGTGTTATTAATGTTAATTGTTTATTATGTTCCTACTATGCTTATTTGTTTACTAGTTTACATGTTTACATCCTGAAACAAATGGTATACGGATAATAACTTCAATGTTAAGAGGACTTAAACCGGTCGTTAATTTTACACGCCTAAATCATATTCATTGTGACCTGCTATGTGTTTTGTGGAAAATATGTTTTTATAACATTAAAAGACCTAAAACTATGAAACATGTTTTTCATGAATTTAAAAGCTGGACGCTATGGACTCATAGGAAGTACGGCTCATCCACAAAGAACAAAATATAAGAGAAGTTTAAGGCGGAAGTGGTCAACACTCCTAAAGAACTCAGGTTTTTAATACGCTTCGCGCTGACCTAATTTTCATGTTCTTTATGGCGTTTCGATATTGGAGTTATCGGGTTGAACCATTGAACTGGTCACTACAGTGTCGAGTATTAAAGATTTTTAAAATTAGTGCTACAAAGTTGTTTGCAGGCTTCTTTATAAACACCGTTTTATCACTTTATGTGTATACCCCTATATGTTAAATTTTAAGTCTATGCCAGCCAACCAAGAACACACGCATTTGTCTTGGTCTCTTTGGTCAGACCTTAGGGTCATTCCAAACCATGGTGAATTTTTCTCATTGGTCAGACATCTGCGATTTTTGAACGTTCTTGCTTGGTCGACTTAATTCGAGTATGCTTGGTCAGACCTTGGACCCGGAGCATAAGATGAGAACTAAACATGCTCTTGACATTAGTACTTGTCGACTAATGTCTTGACCGGTCTCATAAGCACTAAGAGTTGCATTTTATGCAATTAATGATTGTCGCTTACCACTTGCCCTACTTGTTTACTCACTGGTCAGACCTCTGGTAATAAGTGGGAGATCACGTTGGATCTTAGTCTTAATTAGTAATTAATTAGGTAGTTAAGTCTATTAAGAATTTAATTATTGAAAATACTAATTAATTAGACTTTTTTGTTAATTGTAGATGACTACCTCAGTCGGAAATAATTCGGTATTCAGGAGTTTCTTTGAGAAACAAAAGCTTATTAGACCTAACTTATTTTGATTGGTACGGACAACTTCGGTTGGTCTTATCAACTGAAGATAAAGAAAAATACCTAGAGCAACCAATTCCTACTGCTCCTGTTGCTGCTGCACCTGATCAGCAAATCCCTCCTGCGGCCTTGGCCACTTATAATGAGTAGGCCAAGAACCAAAAGAAAATTGATGTGATGATGCTATTGACTATGGACCTAGAAAACCAACGGAATCTAGCCCATCTTGGCACCAATGACATGCTTAAAGAGCTTAAACCTTTATATTCTAAGCAAGTAGAACAGGAACTTCTTCAAACTATCAGAGAATTCCACATGTGCAAGCAGGAGGAAGGTCAATCTGTAAGCTCTTATGTCCTTAAGATGAAGAGCTACATTGACCAATTGAAATGTCTTGGTCATCTTATCACTTTGAACCTTGTAGTAAGCCTAATCTTGGTTGGACTCTTTAAGGAATATGACAGCTTTCTACAGAACTATAATATGCACAACATGGGAAAGACCGTAAATGAATTACATGCTATGCTTAAGCTACATGAAGAGACGTTACCAAAGAAAGTTGCTGCACCTGCGTTTCATGCTATAAAAGCAAGAAAGGTCCAGAAAAACAAAAACAAGAACCCGTCTAAGGCTGCAAAAGGGGTTCAAGGGAAAGACAAGGGTAAGAAGGCATATATGGCTAACGCTAGCCATATTATGCCCCAAACCTAAGAATCCTGTCCACCACCAAATAAGGATATTTCACTGTAAGGACTTGAGTTACAATCAATGCGGATGTGAAGTAGTCATTGGAGAAGGATTGTCTACATTATCTCACGAGTTGTGATAAAAGAAGCAAACTATCTCAAGGGCTTGCACTTCAGCCGTATTTTCACCATAGAATCTCTATTCTTTTCCTGTACATCTTGGGTTTATGACACATTGTTGTGGTACTACATCTGTAATTACTACTCGCACAGTGTCTGCGAGGAAGTAAGAAGCTGAATCCAGGGGAGCTTTTGAGTATTGTACATGGGCAATGGTTCAAAGTGCAGCAGTGAAGCTATTGGATTTCTCATTTATGTCTCCTGGATTAGTATTGTTTTTTGAACAAATTGTCATTATGCATCTTCTATTACTAGAGGGATTATTTTAGTTTCTCATTTGTATGAAGATGGTTTCATCAACCGTTTTGAATTGAATAATGCAATTTATGTTTCTAAGAATTAATTGTGGTTTATTTTAGGCTATTAAGGGTTGGTGTTTATGAAAATTGAAATGTCTTTTTCAATACACTATGATAGTTCTATGTATTGCTGTACAATAAAAGAGCTATGGTTTTAAACTTAGGTTTGACTCTTCCTCTCTTAGTGGCATTGTCGGCTTGGACCATTAGCAAGAAACGCATGAGAAAGTTGCAACATGATTGACTTCTCCATTCTGTTACTGACATTGAGTCTGTTAGGAAAGTGTGGTTTTCATTGCATGTCTGGAAAGATGGCACAGAAATCCTTATCTCACAAGTGGAAAGGCTAAAGATCTACTTGGACTTATACACACCGATGTATGTGGCCCATTTAGAATCGTGTCAAGACAATGAGCTAACTGCGTTGTCACTTTTACTGACGACTTTAGTCGGTATGGTTATGTTTATGGTGTGTATATAGTTTTAATACGTAATAATATCTAAAGTATAGAAAATTCCAAAACTACCCTTGAGGACAAAGGTAGTAGGAAAAATCTTACAAAAATACTACACGTTTAACCGGTAAGTGATTACCGGGTCGTTTTCTCAAAGATTTATGAAATTGAGACCTCGTTTGTTATTTGGACAATGACATGAATTGGTTCAAATATGATTGATTGCTAAAATCCTAATAGTGAGCAAATAAAGGCATAATTAAACCTAACTACGAAAAAACGATAACGGGAAATAAAGTAAACACGACAAATAAGCTAGAACACTGAAATTAAACCCTAATTACTTTTAAACTTTTTCTAATTCTATTTAATATTTAAAGCAAAAAGTAAGGAATTCTAAACCGGGAGTAATTAAGCCAAAAAACGAAGAAAACGTAGAACGAGATGATCGAATCCCATTATTGAAAAAGTGAATTTTCAAAATATTAACCCTACGGAAGTAAATTTCAACCTAAACCTAGAATATGATAAGAGAAAATTTTATAAAAAATAAAATTATTTTTTTGATAATTTTTCTATTTTTTATGACTTTTTAAAGTTTTTAACAAAAATAAATGATTGTAAAATTTCTAAACTTTGAGTTAAAAGTCTAAGTAAAATCTAAAAAATTAGTTTATGATATGCAGAATGCAGGAAAAATGTAAATACTTAAAAATCTAACTAAATAAGCCGGGGAAAAAGCTTTAAGCACTCGAAGTGCTTTTCTAAAAACAAAATTAAAAGGTATGTAAAAGAATAAACTACGGTACCTTGGACGTTAAAAAGTCCCGAGGGACGCATATGTGTAGTGGTTAGTCTGTGTTTGTGTTTGTGACGTGTTAATAAGTAGGGTTAGAGGCTAAGTTGAGGTCGGGGGTTCGAGTCTTTCACCCCGATTCCTTGGTTTCCCCTTTTTATTTTTTTTGCAAAATCCTAAAAAAGCAAAGTTATAGAAAAGCTAAAAACTATCAATTTTAATAAAAGCTACTATTTTTGAAACTCCCTAAATAAGCTAGAAATTAGCTGAAAAGCCAATAAGTTGTATAAAACTACTTTTTGAACTTAAGCAACTAATAAGCTAAATTAAACTAAGTTCAAACAGAATTTAGCACATCTAAATTAACCTATCTTAATGAGCTAATTTTGAAAAGAAATAAACAAACACTTTAAGCAAGAAAAAGCTTAAATAAGCACAGCAGTACTAACTTAAAGTTAGTACTGCTAGCTTTAATATTTAATGCTGCTTCCACTAAATGTCTTAATAAGCTAAGGACATAAACAAAATAAGCTAAGACTAACTTAATAAACTACTCTAGACTAGAAATAAGCACAAAGAAGCAATCCATAAGCTGAGGATTTCAAATAAGCACTTATAAAAAAACTGCATACCTAACAGACAACTTAGCTACTTTGAGCTTATTTTTAACTATGCAAACAGATCCTTATGGGTTTCTAACTTATACTACCTTAAACCTTAACCAAAAGCTACATTAAACAACTTTTAAAAATAATTTTGAAAATTAAATGCTTATTGAAAAAACTAGCTGAAAAAGGCTTAAACACTTAATAGGAGCTGAGTTTTATTTTTAGTTTTGAAAATGGAAAATGATGAATTTTAAGGCTAAAAACAGATACTCAAATTAACTTTTTAAGACAAAATAATCTGAAACATATTGAA
The DNA here is from genome assembly GCA_026074375.1 of Tanacetum coccineum. Lineage (NCBI taxonomy): Eukaryota > Viridiplantae > Streptophyta > Magnoliopsida > Asterales > Asteraceae > Tanacetum > Tanacetum coccineum. Next base: position 41,068 of record BQNB010033965.1, read on the forward strand.
ACCTACCTATAAACTACTTGTGTGCTAAAAATCAAAACCTAATTCCTACAATTACCCTCTGATAATTAAGCATGAAAAGTGCTACTAGTCTAAATCCCTATCTGATGCAGTTTGCAAACTAAATGACCAAAAATTAACTTGAACAAATGCAGGCCTAAGGAGCTAGTTTCTACACTTTAAAATTACTAAACATAAAGCTAAGGAGAGCCTAATACTATAAGCAAAATTGGACTAGGATCTTAAAGACTTATGAGGGCTTTTATATACTAGCAGATTCAAACTTAACTACTAGCAAACTATTAAAAACTTAGATTAAGCTTAACTAAGCTCACAAACCCCACTTTAATAAACCCTATGATGAAATTAAGAACAAGTTTAAGAAACCAAATGGTATCTAGCAGCACTAACTCAAGTTAGTGCTGCTTGACCCAAACACCCCCTTAAACTCATAAATTGCATATTTAGCTTATCAAAATGAAAATTAATGAACAAACTCATATACCAGATATCAAATAGCATTAAACAAACCTATGAAGCTGTTTAGGCATACAAAAACCAGAACAATAAGCTAACTGAGCTATACTAATATTTTTGAATTTTTTACTTTTTTTATGACAGATTATAAAAAACTAAGAATTAAAACTAATAATCAAACATAATAAGCATCTATCAACTATAAAGAGCATAACTAAGCAGGTTTAAACATAAATAAGCAATTAATAAGCAATTATAAGCTAAAATTCATAAATAAGCTAGAAAATGTAAATAGGAAACTTACAATTGCCTTTGCACAAAACAAGGCTTATAATTCTCTTTTTGAGCTTTCACAAGCTCAGCCTTATCCTAAGATAAATGCTTATGGATAGGTGGCTGGTCTTGAAAAGCCCTCCATCTATTGGCTTCCCTTCCATTTAAGAAGCTATGGTAATTTGATTAGAGGATTTAAAGTCTTATTAAGTCTAGTTAAGCTTTTGAAAGCTTAACTAAGTGAATACTAGCTTATTAGTTAAAATGACAGCTTATTGAGCTTAAAAGAGCATGATTAAACTAGATTGTTTATAAGGAAAAACATGAATTGCACAATGAACTTAAATGAAAACAAACTTTTATTGATTTAAGAGTAACTGATTACAAGTTGATAAAACAAAAATTACATTGATCTAAAAACAATAAGCTAAATGACTTCAATAAGGAAATTACATTTAAAAAGCTAGATTAAATTCTACACTAAGCTAGACTAGATATCTCTTGTGAGTGAGAGTGGCCTCCTATTTATAGCAGGAAAAGGAAGCTTCTCGGTCTGTTACACGCTCCTCTTAGGTTTTGATCTTGGCCTTTGATTCCTTTTAATGATTGGATCCTCAATTGTGACCGTTGGATTAAAATGTGAGCACACGGATTGCCAAGCTGGCAATCCTACTTCTTTGGAGTGGTGTGCTTCTTTTGCATTGATTTCAGTGTAAAATTCCATCAAGATGTGTGTTTGTTTTGAATCCCGCGTGTCATTCTTGTGTAAGTCTTTGACCATCATAGCAACTTGTGACGTTTTGCCTTTACTGATTCAATTGCTTGGCTCTAAGCATCTGTTTGGCAAAGTTAATTTGTTTTTTATATGAGTAATTTGAAGATTGGTAAAATTGGGGAAGCGTGATTGAAATTAGTAACAAACAGGTTTTGGCGCCCTTTTCTTCTCTTTTGTACTTTATAACATTTTTGTATTTGACTTGTGGTAAACAGGGAAGTTTGACCTGGGCTCGGGATTTATAAAAAAAAAAATTAGGCCGGTGTATGTTTGGGCTTGGGCAAGCGAAAGATTTATACATTTTAATAGTTAACGACCGTTAGTCCTAAGGCTTTTAGGGACTAACGGTGTTATGAGTTTAGGGACTTATGGCTCATTTAGGATTTTGAGGGTTTTGTCTTATTGTGGGTTGACCAAGGGTTGACTTTTGATGATCTTTGCTAGAAAACTTCTGACTCTTGTGCACTCTATCCGTTCCCGTGTTCGTGTTTGTCCGGTTTTGACCGTTTTCTTGTGATTTTTGCATTATCCGTACCTACACATTCACAAACAACAAAATACACAAATACAAGCATATTTTTGCACATTTTGATCATTTTAAGGCCATTTTTAATATATAAAGGATATGTGATTTCTCACATATCAAAATTCCTCAAACTAAGTGATTGTCGTGTCCTCACGCAATGTTATATGCCTTAAAACCAAATACCTCAAAACTTCCCCAAACTAATCCTTTGAAAAGTAGCAAAGACTTTTGTGAGAAGAGTTAAGAAATCACAAGCTTTAAAACACCCTATTTTCCCATTTTTCAAAACTTTTTCCATTTTTATGATTTTTTTTTAAAATTGAAAACATACTAGGATATTCTGATTTCTTATTTCCACTAATGTTTAGGATCATAGTAACAAGAGGCATTTCGATCGAGAATGCCCAAAAAGGATAAATTTATCGTTCTTTCCCTGACTTTTCACTTGACTCCCAAACTAAGCTTTAAAACGAATCACTGCTAATATTCAGTTAAAATGCTAACATACTTCATATTTGCAACTTGTGAGCTTATCTACTCCCGATAATTATTATTTATTACGGTGAATGTGCTATTTTGAATTTCAACCATGGATCAACATTTTGCAAAATTCTATGCTTCACGTTCCACCTGAGAATAAATGTTATTTAAAGGCGAGATTTCCCATGAGTTTGAGCTTTCGTTCTCGAAACATCCCTACCTTGCGGGCTAAGTGACCAGGTTTTTGACTCCCCAAAGAGACTTCGTTTCGGGACTTATCGGACCTTAGAGTTTCAAAAATTCTCAGGTTTCCCGTTATTACATAGCTTATTTAAAAACTTAAAATGAAATAGTCAAAGTTCAAAAACATATTTAAATTTAATATAAAGTGTTCCTATTTATTTATTCAAACATATTATTAAACATAACTTTTATGCTAGGTTGTAACCCTCGACCTTTTAGAAGGCTGCAACATCGGTTGTGAGCCGGCAAGATGCAGCAAACTTTTATCAGTCTCGGATTTTTATTCTTACTATGGGCTTTCTTTAGAAGACTACCACATCGGTTGTGAGCCGGCAAGATGTAGTAAACTTTTATCAGCCCACAGTTTTTATTATTATTATTATATTTTTTTCATCATTTCATTCATTTTTATTATTATTATTTATTTATTTACTTTACTTTATATAGAGAATACTTCTTTTTGAAAAATTCAAGTATAAGTTTGAACTAAGACTAAAATTTTTGCTATATACTGCATAAAAAATTGTTGATTTAAGTTTAATCTCCAAAAACAGCACGTATTATTAATCTGGTTATGAGCTTATGGGAGAAAAAGCCACAGATTACATACATGAGCTCTTAAGATTTCCAAATAATCCTTGTTTAGCATCCCACTCATACTTAACTCTATCATTTTTCGTTCTTCGCGAATTTCCGCAAACGTTTAGCCTAAAAGTTAAAGAACAAGCTAGAGCTCAACACGCTCGATCGGGTCAAAATTTATTCTTATTCTACCCAGTAGGAAAGTCAAAATTGTGACAAATCACTTATTTTATTTTTGAAAAATTTAAAATTTTCATATATATATTTATATATATTTATTATATTATATATATTATATATATATATAGTTTATATCAATATTATATATATATTTTTTTATTTTTTATTAAATTTTTGTGTGAAAACGGGGTTCGTAGAGAAAAACGGGCAAAAGTAGGTATGATTAAGTTCATATCGAAGATATATACCCATACTAAAATTAAACATTGTCCTAATTGTTTCCTATGGCCTAAGACTTAAAAAACCCCATACTAGAACTCATAATAAGTTGAATGCATATTCCTAGCCATGATTGAGAGTATCACAAATCTCAAGCCGTTTATTAAGTATGCTTCAAGATAATGTTAGTCGATAATAATCTTAGGATATCGGATTTCCCCAAACTAATGGCAAGCAAAGGCTAGGAAGCTCGAGTGGACCGGGACAAAACACCGAACACGAGAGTCTTCAGAAAATTTTTGGGTCAATCCTACAAAAATCACAAGCACAAACAACAAGAATCGGAAGAGTACAAGCCTCCTCACATCACATTAGAAATAAGAAATAAGAAAAATGGATAAGCATGGGGTGCCTCCCACGAAGTACTTTGTTTTTGGTAACCGAGTCACTTAGCTTGACTCGATCCCCGAATTCATTCGTCCTTGGAGAAAGTGTGGAGATCCTGGACTACCTTGGGTGGTAAGTCCTCTCCGAAGTAATGCTTTACACGATGACCATTCACCTTAAAGTTTGGACCATCGGGTTGAGATAACTCAATAAGAGGGTTCGTATGAAAAAACTTTGGTGTTGTGTAAAAGTCCTCTGTCGTACGATGTTTTAAGTTTTCACGAGAAATATCTTTTAGACGAGAGTTTGAGAGTATGAAACTCGATCACAACATGGAAACTAAGGGTTTTTGATCTTTTAGAGTCGTGAAGCTTCTTCGTCCTCTCTTTATTATCAAAGAATTCGGTATCATTGATACGAAGCTCATTAAGTTCATTTAGTTAAGCTTCCTGTGTCCTCACCTGGTTTTAAGATCGAAATTAGCATGTTTCAAAGCACCAATATTCTTTAATGTCTAACTCATTAGGAAAATGGCAAGACTTCCGTACACTAACTTGTAAGGCGTTACAACCCAATTGTGTGTTTAAAAAGACGGATACGAAATGCCCATAATGCATCATCTAGTTTGGTCGGAACATGAGGCACGGTTTTCTCCAACCGTCATTTCTTTTGAAATACGGTTTAATACCTGCGACTGGACACCTCCACTGCTGACGCTGTTTTGAGTGGTGATAAGCGTAGCAAGACGATGTGTGACCCTATATTTAGACATGACTTTAGCAAATTGATCATTACAAAAATGGGTCTCATGATCGCTTATAATAGCTCTAGGTGTTCCGAATCGGGCAAAAAGAGATTTCAAATAAAATTAACTATAAACTCGAGCATCATTTATGGGGAGGCCTTTGCTTCCATTCCACTTCGAATGATATTCTAAAGGGCTACAAGGATGTATTTATTCCCATTTGAAGACGGAAATGGTCCCATAAAATCGATACCTCATACATCAAGATTTCACAAACTTGAATAGCGTTTTGAGGGCATTCATCTCGTTGTGAACTTTTGCATTGTCTTTGACCGTATCACAAGATTTGAATCATAGAATGGGCATCGAGATATGGTTGGCTAAAAAGAAAAAACGGCATCAAATACTTTTCGAGCAGTGAGATTGCACTTTGATGACCCTGGTGGAGTCCTCATGGACAATCTTTGAGGTATAATTAGCTTCTTGCCCATGCACACACCGTCGAATGATTTGATCCGCACATGAAAAATATAGGGATCGTCCCAGAAATAATGTTTAACGTCCTTGAAAAACTTCTTCTTTTGTTGAGTCGTCATTCCTTTGATGATAAAATTCCCCGCATGGAAATTTGCATAGTCGCAACCATTGTACTTCCTTATATATTATACACCAGATTCTCTAAGGAAATTTTCATTTATGTCTTTGTTTTCTAACACGTCCTTATGAGGATTCTCAAGTCTAGATAAATGATCGGCCGCGAGGTTCTCACTTCCTTTTTTATCACGGATGGTGATATCAAATTCTTTTAGGAGGAGAACCCACCCGGAGCAACACTCGGCTGGGTCTTGTTTATTCATAAGGTACTTTAAAACCGAGTGATCCGTATACACTATCCTTTTAGATAAGACAAGATATGGCCGAAACTTTTCAAAAGCATACACCACGACAAGCATTTCTTTCTCCGTCGTAGTGTAATGAATTTGAGCTCGTGGTAATAGTCTCTTACTAGCGTAATGTATAGGCTGAAAATGCTTCATCTTTCGTTGTCCTAAAAACCGTTACCAATCGCGAAAATCACTTGCATTCACACATAAGTTCGGAAACGGTAGGTTCAAATCTGGACTAACCTAAGATCGGACGCTTCGGTATGCTTCTTTTTTTTAAGAGTCTCGAAAGCATCAATACAATCCTTCGAAAACCCAAAACTGTGTTCCTTCTCATGAATGGTGATGAGTCATAGGGTTCTAGCTTATTTTGGAAAAGTCTTAATTTTAAGATAAAACGTCGGTAAAAACCTGCATGACCTAGGAAACTCCTAACACCTTTTACGGTAGTCGGGTGAGGTAGCTTAGCGATAACATCGACTTTAGCACGATCGACCTCAATTCCTGATTTCAAAATTTTATGTCCTAACACAATTCCTTATATACACATTAAGTGCTTTTCTCCAATTTAGAACTAATCGTTGTCTTCACACTGTTTTATAATTCTTTCTAAGATTGGAGTCTCTAGAGGCACGAATCAAAATTATCCCCAAAAACTAAGAAATCATCCATAAACACTTCCATAGTCTTCTCGATCATATCATGGAATATGGCCATCATACACCATTGGAAAGTACCAAGAGCATTACACAAGCCAAATAGCATGCGACGGTACGCGAAAGTTCCATACGGGCATGTGAAAGTAGTTTTCTCTTGGTCTTGGGGATCTATTGGTATTTGAAAATACCCCGAAAATCCATCTAAAAAACAATAAAACTCATTTTTGGCTAATCTTTCTAACATTTGATCCATAAACGGTAATGGAAAATGATTTTTTCGAGTCGCTTCATTTAATTTCCTATAGTCGATACAAACTCTCCACCCGGTAACTAAACGTGTTAGAATTAATTCATTCTCTTCATTAGAAACAACAGTTATACCACCTTTCTTGGGAACACAATGCATTAGACTAACCCATGGGCTGTCGGAGATCAGGTAAATGATTCCGGCATCAAGAAGTTTTAAGACCTCCTTTTTTATTACCTCGTGAATTTTTGGGTTAACCCGTCTTTGACTTTGAACCATGGGTTTGTAATCGTCCTCCATCAAGATTTTGTGTGTACAAAAACGAGGGTCGATACCCTTGATGTCGGTGATTTTCCAAGCAATGGCCCGTTTATGAGATTTGAGCACTTTTAAGAGAGCATCTTTTTCATCATCTTTTAAACCTTTTGCAATAATCACTGGTAACTTGTCGTTTTCTTCTAAGTAAGCATATTCCAAATGAGATGGTAAATCTTTTAACTCTAATTCCGGAGGTTCTTCCATTGAAGGTTTTGCCTTGATTATTTCTCCTTGCTTTAGGTCCATCGGAGGGAGTTGAAACGGGTCATTATTTAATAATTTTTCAATTAAGCAAATATCTCCCTCCGGATCGCAATCGGCATGATCAATTTCTGGTGAAATCGAATCATCCTTGAGATAAGCTTCGATCTCTTCTAAAATGAATTCGGAAGTAAGAGGCTCAGACGTCGGGGTGGGATTGCCACCCGAAGATTTATTAGAAAACCCTAGCAATTCCGGAGCATACTCCTCACAAACCTCATCAATGATGTCAATTCGGTTTACCGACTTATCATTTGTAGAGGAGTATCTCGTAGTTTGATCTAGATTAAAAGTGATGGCTTCGTTATCAACCCGAAGGGTTATTTCTTCTCCATAAACATCAATTAAAGCACGACCGGTCCTCAAAAAGGATCTCCCAAGTATGAGAGGTACTCGAGGATCGGCTTCAAAATCTACAACAACAAAGTCGGTAGGAAAGTGGAACTTTCCCACTTTGACATAAACGTCTTCGGCGAGTCCTTTAGGATGAGTTATGGATCGATCCGCTAACTCAAGAGTCATCCGAGTGGGGGTAAGTTCAGGTAAGGATAACTTTTTCCAAATGGAAAGGGCATAAGATTTATGCTCGCGCCAAGATCAGCCAAGGCGTGACATACATCCATTCCCGGGAAATTACATGGTATAAGAAACTTTCCGGGATCTCCAAGCTTTTCGGGAAGCTTTTTGAGGAGCATCGCCGAGCAATTCTCGTTCAACGGTATCTTAGCTAATTCAAGCAACTTTTCCTTATTCATGAGCAAATTCCTAATCGTAGGAGCAAATCTTGGCATAAAAAACAAAGCGTCTGCGAAGCTAATGTCAAAGCGTAAATCTTGGAACATTTTAAAAATCTTCTCTTTTTGATAAGAAGCTTTTTCACGGAACTTTTGATCATTACGTCGTGAAGGATACAGAATATTCGGCTTAGGTAAAGTCTTCGGAACATCGGGTTCCAGAATCGGAATGGGATTAACCGAAGGTGGGATGTGAGTGGTACTTCTTTGGAAATTTGTTTGCTCTTTATCCGTTGTCTCCTCGGTTTCTCGTTCCACTACTTTTTTGGGAGAAGGATTAGTAGGAATCAAGGGTCCCTCGTAAGCAACACCACTTCGAGTAGTGATTGCTTTCATCTCACACTTCGGGTTTAGAATGGTATTACTCGGAAGAGTACCTGAAGTTGAGGCTTGGTTTTGAAAGAAACCACTTAACATATTTTGCATGTTAGTTTGAAAAACATTTTGTTGATTCATCAAGACGGCTTGTTGAGTCTTCATCGTGTTTTGAATTTCATTCTTAACTTCTCCTTTCAACGAATTGATTTGATTTTGCATGTTTCTCATTATTTGATCATTAGTTCTCTTGTAACTTGAAAACTCATTTGAAAACTCTTGTTGGACATGATTATTAGGCACTTGAAAAGGTTGGTTTTGAAATCCTTGATTTTAAAATTTTGGAGCATGATTGTTTTGAGCTTAAAAACTTTGATTTCCATGAAAATTGTTTCCCTGATTAAAATTATTCCCTTGACCTTGATTTTGATTAAACCTATTTTGACCATTGTTTTGCACCGGAGCAAAACCTGGTGGTGCCATTTGATTACTAACACGGTTCGGAGGGTTAACTTGATTGTAAGAACCCGTTGCCGCACAAACACTAGCTTGATTGTTATCGGTATTAGGACAATTGTACCAAGCATGAGGCCCACTACAAGTAACACAAATTTCCTCAACCGCTTTAACTGGAGCAGGAGTGACAACTTTTTTAGAAAGAATCTCAACTAAGGTCGAAAGTTGGTCTACAAGCTTATCAATTCTCTCATCCGTCTTACTAACACTTTCCCTAGAAGTTGTATTCATCCTAGAAACATTCGATTTATTACGTGAATAACGAACTTTTGATTTATTCTCGATTATGTTCAAAACTTCTCTAGTCATTTTACTTAACAAATTTCCACCCGCCGCGGCATTTAAGGAGTCTTGATCGTTCTCGTTTAAATCGTTATAAAAGGTATCAACTTGAGTTAACTCCGTAAATCCATGGTGGGGACAAGCTCTAAGCATTTCCTTAAATCATTCCCAAGCTTCACTAAAAGTTTCCTCGAATTTTTGTGTAAAACGAGAAATTTCATTCTTTAAGTGAGTGGTTTTCGAATGAGGGAAAAATTGATTCATAAATTTGGTTACGAGATCCTCCCAAGTCAAGATCGAATTAGGTGGTTCTTTCTCGTACCAAACTTTAGCGGATCCCTCAAGTGAGTATGGAAACATCATAAGCTTAATAACATCATTCGGCACATCTCTAAATCGTAAAGTTGAGGTAATCCTTTTGAAACTATTGATATGAGCGTGGGGATTTTCCCTCTCATATCCATGAAACGGGTTAGCTTGAACTAGTTGTAACAAATTTGTTTTAATCTCAAAATGATCCGCATTAATCTCTGGTAAAACGATAGCTTCTCCATACCCTTCCGTGTTTTTGGCGCCGTTGCCGGGGACTTGTGATTAAGATTCCTTCGTTTGCATTTGTCGATCGTGGTTTGAAGAACCTTTCGTCTTCGAAAGTTACGCTTTTGAAAAAATCAAAAATATAAAAAAAATTAAATAAGAAAAATACAAAAATATTTGCACTTCCGGATTTTTTGATTTTTCTTGTGAATTTGTGAATAAAAGAAATAAAAAATTTACCAAGTTGATAAAAGAACACCAACATATAATACTTTCGACTGAAGTATTATCCATCATTAAGTTCCCGAACTTAAGATTCAAAAATTTACCGTCTTGTGTCACTTACGAAAAAGGCGCACCTCTTTTGTAAAATTTATTTTACTTAAGAGAGTTACCATAAGTTTGTTGATTATTCGGTAAAACAAAAATAGTTTTGTATATATTATTTTTCTCTTCTCGTTTGTTTGATTAGTGCATGCGCACTAGAAATTTCAATTTTCCAAATAATTCGAACGTAACCATTCTGAGACGTCGAAATAGAGGACGTGCTCCAAATGTAGCCGAACCCGAGCTTCGTACTATCGTTGAAGTTGCACCAAAGACATTGATTTGACTTTGTCCGAATCCGAATAGCCTTCCGATTAGATGTTGATTTGTATTATGTTTTAAGTTTATGTATTATGTTTGATGTATTTTCTTTTCCGATGTATTTCGTTTCTGATGTATTTCTATTAAATAAAAGTTGAAGTTTATTCAGTTTATTGCGTATAAAACCACGAAAAAAAATAAAAATCGAAAACCGGTCTAGGAACCGGTTAGACCGATTTGAGTTTTTCACTCCCCCGACCGGTTCCAAACAGAACCGGTTAACCGGCCAAACCGGTTTGGACCAGTTTATTGACCAAAACCGGTTCGTATTGACCGAACCGAAACCAAAACTAGTTAACCGGTTTGCGGCACCTCTACATAGGATAACTAATTATCACCTAATTTAATATAAACCGAATCTTTTTTGAGATTTGTCAAATTTTGATGTTTAATGATACAATAGTCAGTTGATTACATGGGATTAGCTTTGTGGCGAATAAAGAAAATCAATGTTTTGAAAACCGGGTTTTGAATCGACCCGGTCGAGTCACCGGGTCACCGGGTTACCGGTTCAACCGGTTGGACC